>JAXBDA010001313.1:0-57084 GCA_036023075.1 Gaultheria prostrata
ACTCTTTAGATTCGTCTCGTCGAGAGGAACCAATAAACCACAAAAAATTGATGCAAAACTAACATTTGCGAAAAAAATTTGAATAAAGACAAAATGAATAAACCAAAAAACCAGTTTTAGTGGAACATGGTGGTTTTAGAGTTAAAACAAAACCAATTTTTTTGGGGAGTTTTTTGTTAGTGGAATAGAATGGTTTTTTGAGGTGAAACAAATACAGTTTATTTTTAGCGGAACGGGGCCTTAGTATTAAAATCATTCTTCAAATAGATGTTGTTATAATACGAGCCTAAAATAAATACCAACTTCTATATGTTCACCGTTGTCACATTTATTTGATCCAAGCAATGATAATCTTTAGACTTTAAAAAGATGAATTAATAATGTCAATTAAGGCAAACAGTGACACCACTTTATATTGCGTTGTTATAATACAGACTTCAAACAAATACCCGAGATATAAATATTACATTGGAATACTAATACTTATACTTGACCAAAGTTTGTTAACGAATTAAAGAGTACCCATACACACATAGAGTACAGCTCTAATATTACATTAATTGAAAAACAAAGTACATCTGGATTATAATAATACGACAATGATTTACAAGCTTGGTCAAACGTAGATTCACTTAGCTCCGCCCTCGTTGAAAACTACAACATTTGCGTTCATGTCCCCGTTAAGCGATATGAATACAAAATCGATGAATACAAAATCGATGAATCCAAGCCTTAGAGTTCGCTCAAATGCCTTAAATGATGCCACGTGTATTGCATGATTGTGGATGGCCACCGTGCTGCCTATTTTGAAAGCAATCTAGCCAACGTCCACAGCCTGTAGCACTATTTGCATTTTGCCGGTGAACGCCTACAAAGAGATTTGTTCATAAACAACATATAGGTATATTAATTAACAAATCATCAACGAGTATATTATATTATTTGTGTTGGGAGGATTACCTGGACTATGGTTTCCCTTGGGGTCAAAATGTCCGAAACGAACTACACTTTGGGGATTAAAAACCCTCGAAGGTAGGCAAGACGTATACATATTGCCTATTGGAAAAAATATAAAGATTAGAACGACTCGTGCTTTAATCTAAATATTGGTTTGAACTAAAGAACACCACAACGGTGGAATTAATCTCACCGTTGGTTAGATACAAATCTTCTATCGTGATTACCATAGGTCCATGGATATCGAACGTGGTCTTTGTTTATATCTAAGATCAGCACGTTGCATACCCATCTACGTTCAATACCGAAGATGATTGTGTAGTCAAGCCGTAAGTTGTGATCTCTAATAAAAAATCCCCACTCATGTCCAAAATGATCATGCGCAATTTGAACAGGCCAGACACGCGAGCCATTCTTTATTAACATCCAGAAGATCGGTTTTTCGGTTTCTAATTGGCTGGTAACTTATTGGTATTGCCTGCCAGTGTAAGGAAACTTTGATAAATTAGCTCATGATAAACTAAGGCAATTGTAAAATGGGACCGCAAGTATTTAATCAAATGCGTGATTACTTGTTACGTGGTTGAATCTAACATATGTATAGGTCTTACCGATAATGCCGTAAAATCGTCAGGTATGATGACTTTGGAGAGCCAAACACCATTTACATCTATAAGAATAATATTCAGTAAGAACTTTATTAAAAGGCATATTGCGTTATGTTCTAAAATAATATCTCAGAATTCATAATTATGTTGTTTGAAAAGTATTTTGATACCAAGACATCGCGAGAAGTCTTACTTATCTGACTGGATTTTAGAAAAGAACCAAGATAGATCTTCTCAATATAAAGAATGACAGATTCCGGGTTATCCCATTTGGTCATTCCACCGAGACGATAAAGTCGTACATACTGCTTGAGAAATGTAGATGCTGGCTCGTATACAGTATCACCTTGTTGGTTATAAACCCGATATGCCGCTTCCTGCTCAAAACCCGAGGTGGTATGTACTTTTATATTCCTGCTATATTGATGTTTGGGTCAATCTGCCCGTTGTAACTATACGTGACAAATGGCACTTTGATAGGCATGACTAAACGAGCTCCACACGTAAACAAAAAAATAAAGATTTTAAACATATATTAGTTGGTGATAAAATCTGAGGTAAAATTAATTGCAAGTTGGAAATCGGCACAATTTCTTTATCCATACTACACGTATAGTAAAGGTTACCTATTCTTTTTTTTGTCATGATATATAACCTCTTTGCATGAAACAACTAAATACTAATTTATCGAGATTATTTGGGTAATTAGCCACATACAAAATACCCGAAAATATTGATAGAGTTTCTATCATAACACAAGTGAAATGCATGTGAGAATCTCACTCACCTTATATTCCAAAGAAGAGAGATGCTTGATATTTGTATATTCCATTTACGTGTAGAATCCTATATATAGACAGTAGTTCTTTCATTCATCAAGTTATACCCTCTTGGTTCACAGACATACTTTTTAAGTCTGAAAAATATTTGTTTATTCTCAAAAGTTAAAAAGTAGAGTATGAATTTTTTTGACACCAAATAGTGGAAATAAAGGTAATGAAAATAAAGTTAGAATTAAAAAAACAGACTTACAAATTCGGACAGAGAGTATTTTATATCTATAGAGATGTCACATTAGTATAAACAATATTCAGATTCTACTTTTGGTTGTCCACATCTTGCTGTTATTTGACTACTGTATTTATCTCACGAAACAAACCATATATATATATATTTTTTTTTTGGGGTTGTTTCTACTTTCTAGAATGCAAAATTCCATCATATTTAATGCCCTAGAAAAATGTATTAATATTTAAGACAAAGTTTATTTTTATTCTTGAAAGGTGTATTGAATTTCGAATGATCTGAAGGGTGAGATTACAGATAAAATAGCATGTATCCAAAATTTGATGTTTGTTGGCCATAATTTAAACGGGATCTCAAATTCCCACTAATTTTTGCCCTCAAACCGTACGGGGTATAAAATTTCAAGAGGAGTTCAGAATTAAATGAGATTTGCACTTATTGGCCATGTGCTGTAATTAAAAAATGTTTCAATTTTTGTACATTCCATTGAACACGAGTACAAGATATGTTTTTTATTTTTAATCTATATATATCCTGAGTAATAACTCAAGAGATTCTGTATGGCACTCATATCATGAGGGAATTCTATATCTCATTCTTTTATCTATAGTCAAACAAACGGGGATTAATATTTTATCCTCTATTTAATTGGCGGAGATTAATTTACTACGTAACTTTTTATTTAATTGAGGAAGAAAGTTTGATAAAATCTCAGATTTTTTTAGCGAAACTTGGCCTTACTACAATTGTAAACTCATACAGAGTCGATTCATATAATACCATTCAAAAGACCAATGTCGGCTTATTCAAGTGACAGAGAGAATCTAACAATTACCAACCACGAAGCACTCGGTTTAGGTCAGAAAAACAGTTACCAAACTCATAATCAACTCGATAATTCAAGCGGCAGAAAACAATTACTAAACCCAAAATCAACTAGCATAACAAGTACAGAAATAAGTTAATTAGACAGAGAAATCAAGGTCGGATAGTTACCCCAGTAGTTATCTCGGGCACACATCTTCTTATTATACAGAGAAATCACGGTCGAATGAGAATGGATTCCAGCAATAGCAAAGCTGGGCCGTTCACAGACCTTGACGACCAAAGGCTTATCAAACATCCATCTGGCAGCAGATACCGTAACTCATTACGACTTGTTATCGCCACAGCACGAGGACTATATGGGTTTTCTGGATTATAATTAGAAAGAAATTGAAAAGTCATCGGCGATGATGGCAGTGGTGGTCGATGGCCGGAACAGAGGTCGTGTAGAGAGAGAGAGCTGAGGTGCGCAAGACCTGCTGCAGAGAGACAGCGGTGGTTGTGGGTTGATGGGCTGTGATGGTAGATTGCAGAGAATGGACTTGGTTTGAGTGGGGTAAAAAAGGGTTGAGAGGAGTGGATAGAATACTGGTGGACAACAATTTTCGAAATGAAAAAAGAAAAGTAGGACCAGACAATACAGTCAGCACAGCTTTTATCAGAACAGCAACTGCATTATCTTTGTGTAGTAATTTTTCTGTTTTTGTCGTTATATTATACACTTGGATATTTTAAGGAAATTGTTAATTTGAAGTCAACTTTATGATAGGAGTATTTGTTGTTTGATTGTAGTTTATTTTACGATAAATTAACTAATATTACGAGAATTTTTTTGATTTTTATGTACATATATACGGGCTGTATCACTAGGGTTATTGTCGGATTTGTTCGAGCATGGGAGGGGAGTAAGGTTAATGCTGTGCTTATGGCACGTTTGCGTGGTGGTGGTGATGATGGTGGTGGACTTCCCCATTGGGCGGCTGTACATTGCGTAAAGGTGATGGTGGTATGGTTGTTTCTGTAATTTAATATGTTGTTCCTGTTTAGTTTGGTTAGAATGTGTCTGTGGTTTCTATGGTGGTACTTGGTTGGAATATCTCACTGTGTTTTGTTTGTGTAGATTAGATGCGATGGTGCAGCAGGTCTCCCTACGTTTTGATCATTTACATCATTTAGGTCTATTTGTACTTGTACCGGCATTGCGCAGCGATTTATAAAAATTTCTCTCTATTCTCAACAAAAAAAAAAAGGCAGGCCATTACCAATAGAAAAATCGGAATCCAAGCCGGTACCGGTACGAGATTCAGAACCTTGCTCACAACTCTTCCCATGAGCTTCCATGTTGATACTCCGTATCTTAAGGTAAATTAGACTAATACTTTTGAAATTCATGAAAAAGAAAAAAAAAGGAACATGATAAAATGTTAGGATCGTATTACATATGCACACGATATACGAGCATAAACAGTAAAGAATCAACACAGGAATATACGTGGTTCCCCAAAATCGGGTATGTCCACGGGAGCGGAGAGAGAAGTTGTATTATTGATGATCAGAGTACATAGAGTTTTACAATAGAGAGTATATATAGTCACCACTTCTATTCCAACCCTAATTCGCATTGTAACCTGAATACCCATAATGCCCTTATAACTCCATACCGGGCCTTCGGTCCCAACCCGAACAGCTGAATCTGCGATGGGCCAGTGCCTCGCTCCGCTCCGCTCCGTTCGGTCGTTTCGCTTCCCTCACTCCACTCCGCTCGGCACTGGCTTTTTACAAGTATCTCTCATACTCACCATATGAGCCACAAGTCCAACATAAAAAAATTCTCAATTGTTTGGTGTGCAGATAAAAAATTCAATATCGAAGCGTCTTTTCTGCCATTATTACTACAGATGGCATCCATGATTTCTTACTGTTTGCAGGGAATTCTGGTCAAGGAAGACGGTCTTGCAATGTTCCAGATAGGGCTGGTTTCACCCGGCCCAGTACCTATTGGGCAATAAAAAGAAAAGGACCTTGCTACGAATACCGAGCAAAGCACCCAGAAAATGTACCGACCGTTCACTGGGATCCACTTTTGGGTCCCACACGTACGATGGGACTTTGAATCAGCCACTTCTAACCGTCCGATTGAGCTGAAATTTTGTGAGGCCCCTAGGAATCGCATTCTAAGATGAATGAACTGTTTGGATCGTGCGTGTGGGACCCAAAAGTGGGTCCCAGTGAACAGTCGGTACATTTTCTGGGTGCTTTTGCTCGGTACCCATAGGTTTACCCAAAAAGAAAAACAAACAAGATTTACATGTTTCTTCACTTGAATATGAAATTATAGTTTTTAAGTATGAAGAAGAAACAAATCCACTGCATCAATGGCACTTTTACCAGGAAAATGTATAAGGTCCCATTAATCCATTCCTTACACAACCACCGTGTCCAATATGTTCAATGTCCTAACACATCCTATTCAATTCCAATTTTGAAAAGAACGTTGGACAAAGCAGATCCTGAAATTTTCGGGGGCCTTAAGCAAAAAATCTATTGGGGTCCTTTCACGTTTTAAAAAATACTACAATTACAAAGGATACAAATTATCCCAAGTAAAACGCTTACAAGAACTTGAATGCCGAAATCACAAAAATTACATAACATCACAATAACTATTAAATATCATGTAAACATCGCTCTTCTTACTTTTGGAAGCAAATAAATCAATCAAAAAACAAAAGAATCGATTCAATCCATTCATTTTGTGCTATCAATCCTTTTTGGGTTTTGATTTGATTTTGAATTTGGAGATTGAGAACTTAGGGCACACAACACAAGCAACAAACAGAGAGATGAAAGAATAAGAATATAGGACCGGAGATTGTTTTCCTTTAGTTTTCTTCATTTTAGGCTTAAAAAAACATTTGGACCTTTAATTTAATTAGTTTTTGAATGGGCTCTACTTAATTTGAGCAAGCTAGGGCCCTATTTTGTATTGGGTTTAAAAGACTCATACTAAACTATACTAAGGTTGGGTTTGGCCTAAGAGGGGGCCCTAATTTTGGACCCTTTTTGGGGAGCCCTAAGCTACTGCCTAGTGGGCTTGTGCGACCATGGATTGACCCGTCTTGGAATTGCTAATTTTGGTCGTAGACTTGGCACTTTTATAATAATTTCCTTTATTACGTTGTACCCAAACTCTTATCATTTGTTCTGCATTAATTTCCTCATGTAATAAGAGGCTAATATAGTACGGAGTATGTGATAATTTAAGGTTGACTCCTCGTAATAGTATTCGTATTCATCGTTGGTAGGTAGCGGGGGAGAGGGATAGGGAGACTTCCACGTAAAAAATTTGTTGATCATGGTATCGAAAACTGTTGGTGTTATTGCATTTTTATCTTAAAAATGACCCTGGGTGGGAAGATACCGAGGGCTCTTTGCTCATTCCACCTCTCCATCTGCAAAAACACAAACCCTTACTATTATTTGTTAACAACTCATGATACTGTGCAGTGGCGACTCCAAGATTTCTCGTGAGGGTGTTCGGAAGTTCTACTACGGTCCACTAGAAATCATAAATGTATACTATATGCAAAAAAAAAATCGAAGAGGAAGAGGGGAATTGAAAAAGAAACGGTGGGGTGGGGGGAAAGAAAAGAAATGGGAAGAGTACTAGTGTGATTCCCGGGGACAAGAGTCATTTTTTGGGATTGGGTGTTTAAATATTTTGGGTAGGGTGTTCAAAACAGTTCAAACATACTATTGGATAGGGTGTTCAAAATGACAAAAAAATTTAAAAATAAATTTTTTTTACACATATTTCTGAAAAAAAAATTCAGGGTGTTCGGGCAACCACCCTCGGCTCAAGGTGGAGCCGCCTCTGATACTGTGTAATTAAAAGGGGGAAGAAATTAAAGGTCCATATGTAACAAAATAAGATGTTAGTACAGTAGTGTAATTACCCATTCACCGGGACATAGAGAGCGATAGTATTTTGCAAACTTCTCACATTCTACTGCCCCTTCACCCTCTACTTGAATGCACCTAAAATCAACATTAATGCAAAAGATTATATTTCTGCTTCATGAAAAGGGAAAACTGTATATAAATAAATAACTCGCAAAACTCGTAGAGTTTAATAGGACATGGAACTGGAATAATAGATTATCATTGATTCATTTCTATACATACTGTAGATGTACGCCAAATACATATACTGATATATGAGCATGAATGCACGACGAACCGGATCGAAACAAAGCCTGAAGTAGGATCTTGGAACTTTTGATGAAAACATAATTTTTTTTTTTTGGGAGTTTTCTATCAACCCTAACGCAGGGTTAACTAGGGTGATGTTGAGCCACCTAGGGCTCGTTTGGATGCTGTTTTTACAAGAGGGATGAGTTGGTTGGGTTATTTAGTCGTGCTTCTCCTCCTTGAACATCCGTTTGGCAGCGCAAAACGATCCCTGCTTCGCTCATCCTTCTTCTCCGATAGTTAGAGTTGTCCCTGACATTCTACTGCCCCTATATATGTTTAGTCTGTTGGGTGTTCGTTGAATTACTTCTCTACCCCCGATCCCCTTTTCTTTGTTTGTGGAGCCCTAATCTAACAACGAAGAGAGAGAAAAAGGGGTTGTGGCGACTCTGGCGATTGTGAGACCTGTGAGTCGAATCGATTATCACCGACACTCCGGTGACTTCGCGGCCAAATCCCCATATCCAACTTTTGTTTTTACATGTATACATGGTCAAGTTTGAAGTAAAAAGTTTGAAGTAAAAAGGGAAATACACCTATAACTTCGGATTTGAAGTTTCTTTTAGTTTTTCTTTCGTTTTCGAATATGGAGGACAGCTAAAATTGGTCTCGGCCGAGGTTGGTTCCCAAGCCGGAAGTTGAGTTTGCAGTTCAATTAAATTTTGGTTGAAATTGACACCTCTAACAAATAAGGAACACACGAATACATACTTTTAAAACTCGTTAATTTAGTTTAAAGAACAGCTTGTTCGTCTCATTCGTAAAATTCATGTATTGTTCAGCTCAAAATTAATGGGAAACCAAATAGACAGGAAAAAAGAAATTAGCTTAATTAGCTAGAGAGAGGAGAGGAGAGAATATACAGACCTGTGGTAGTTCTCTCCTCTTGTGACCGCTCGCATGTGGCATAGCTTTTCTCCTTTTGTTTAATTTATGAAATTCCGAAGTATCAAAAAAAAAAAAACGAGAGTAGCAATAGCGACTTTGATTGGTTGTTGGAAACCTCCAATCATATGGAGCTGTCGTCCCCACCTCCCCCACCCACTATGCAAAAAAAGGTTAGATTTAGACACTTTTCTTACAAATAATGCAAATTAATGGAAATATACATTTTTCACATACAGTAAATATAGTTAAAAGAGGTCTTTTTCCAAAAAAAAATTTAATTGAGTAAAAGGTTAGAGAGGGGAGAGCAGAGTTGCAACCCCTTAGGAAATAAGGCCCCAACCGCCGTAGCATGTTCAACCAATGAGCTATTGAAGGAGTCTATCTCATTGAGGCGTCTTTTCGATGTAAGTCATACCCATGGGACAGTCGTCCGTTACCAAAACCCCATGTGCAAGCTGGGCAAATAATACCCAATAATAGCACTTGGTTCAAGAGAACTACTACCCGGCACCCGGCCGCCGGTGGGATTCAAACCCGCAACCGTATGCTTGAGAGAGTTTCATCTTCACTCCACTCGCCATCCAGTGGTATATAGATAATACTTCCTCCGTCCTAATTAACTTGTTCGTCCTAACAGTGTAATTTTTAAACTGTTCATATCTTTCAATCTATAACGGATTTAATGTGTAACATGGTATCTTATTTGATATATCTCAATTAGTTCTACTATATAAATTTTTTTAAAATTTTTAAAATATTATACTAATAAAATAAAATATATGAACAGTTCAAAATTACAATGAAACCCGACATGACAAATAATTCGAGACAGAGGGAGTAGTAATGTTTATTATGAGAGAGAGAGAGAAGTAGACCTTGACGGAGGATGCTTCGGAAGGGGATTCCTCCTCCCCTGTGACCACTTTGTCGCCTTCCCTCTCTTCCATATTGTTACCGGTATCTACCTCTGAGAGTCTGAATCCACCTCCATCCTCTTTCTCCCCCTCTATTCTTTTTTTTCCCCAGACGGCTCTTTTTATTTCTCAAACGACTCTTTTTCTCTCAATCCCTATAAATATGAAATTGGGTAACACTCCTCCACACCATTTTATTTTTAGAACAAAAGCACTTTTTGATCCAAATTTCAATAGGAATTATTACTGAATTCCTTTTTCAATATGTTCAAGTTTGTAACCGCTTGATAGTACTGAATGAGAAAAACTTTGGGTGCGTGTACACGTGGTGCCCGACCATGCATCTCAACCCAGATTAAAAGAGAGGGGAGAAAAATCCGAGACATTCAAAACACTTTTGAATGGCCGAGATGAGCAGTCAAACACCACGTGACCATACCCCTACACACACTCAAGTTTTTCTCGGACTAAATAAACGTTTTTTTAGTCCCGACGTGCAACGAGATTCCTTACCGATGATAGGCTATGTGTATGTGACGATGAGAGCAACACTATCTAATGCATTGGTGGAAATCACAAAACACTTATACCAGAACAAGAAAACTTCCTTAAAAAAAAACTCCACTTGCCTACAGTTATTTTTCCCAGCGAAGTAATTAAATTAAATTCTTGCGATGGACTATTCGAACTCATAACCTCACCCTTGAAAAACCAATCAGAAAGAGAGAGACAGACAGACCATTAGGGCCACGCGCCAACTCCCAAGGTCTGCCTGGAGGTTAGTTTGATCGCAGTCTATGTGATTAATGTACGAAACAAGCGTAGTGGAAAAACGTAGAAAAACACCGAATGAAGAATCTTGTCGAAATTCCCGTGATAAAACACCCTCAATGAGTATAGCCCATACCTACATACAAAGCTGTTGTAACTTTGTAAGCATCTGTAACCTGCAAGGAAGCTTCCTACACTCAGAAAAAAGTGTCCTTCCCACCCCACAGATTCAAATAAATTGGACATCCACATTCCCAAATGACCCAGAAACAAGCATAGAGGGATAGAGGAAAATGCGGCAATCCTCTCTCTTTGCCGTCTCTATCTCCTCCCTCTTCCTCCTCCTGATACCTCATGAAACTCCATCTACTGTTACTGCACTATACCCCGATCTCACCAACACAACCTGCAAACAATGTGCAGAAAAGTCCACCACCTTCAACTATGACTTCTGCACGAGTTCGCTCCAAGCAATCCCCGTCAGCCACGTCACCAACCTCCAAGGACTCGCTCTCATTGCCATGGAGTTAGCTTTGGAAAATGCCACCAACACAATTTCAAACATAGAGAAGATGATGAGCACAGGAAAGTTCGATCCCTTCACCTTAGGTTGCTTAAAGGATTGCTCAGAATTATACGGTGAAGGTGTTTCGATGCTGGTCGACTCCATACAAGTCTTTTGGTGGGAGCAGTATGACGCTGCTAACTTGTTGCTGAGTACAGTTGTGGAAACAGCGGCAACATGTGAGGAAGGTTTCAAGGAGAAAGCGGGAGAAGTGTCTCCACTGTCAGTGGAGAATTACGATCTCTACCAGTTAGGTGCTATTGCACTGTGTATCACCGACTTGCTTTCTCCAGCCTTATATTCAGATTCCTCTTGAACTTTCGCAACCAAGTCTAGCTTGTAAAAGAGGAGTCCTTTCTCTTGATGTTCGTATTAATACGAATAATCAACATTTCAACGCATTGAAAGACATCACGAGGCCATCACTAAATTAATCCATGACCAAAAATAATGCATCAAATATTCTAATGTGTGTAGTTATTCTGAAGCGGCTACATTTGAAACTGTCCTTAACCGACATGGCAAAAACTATTACATAAATAACTGCAATATTAGCAGTTAAAAATGCGTAAATTTTGACACATCTAATGGTATCTGGGGCAGATTTCCTATCACACAGATTTTGATGCAGACGGCAAATTACTATGTCAATAAATGGAGAAGTGAATAGTAACGTGCAATATTAATACTGTTAAAGTACCTCTTGGAATATAAACAATTCATTCATCAATTCTAGAAACAAACAACAAACGAATCGTCCTAACAAAACTGATATATCAAATGAGAATATTTTTGGTATTGTCACCCTGTTTCGGAATCATTCATCTGGCAGTATTTTACAGCACTTACAGGTGGGTCAAGCTGCGCAGCTTCCTTGCACTTTCACAGATCTACAGTGCTAAGTTTATACAGGCACCCTTTTACCACGGTAGCGGTCAAAGAACTGCACCAAGAAAGAAGCAAATTTCGAATGAAGGATTTGATATTACGACAACATAAAATTACCACAGTGTTCCCTCCTGCAAAAAATGCATGAGGATATTGTAGTTAAATGGAAAAAAGTAGAAATCCAATCAAGAAGTGATAAAAGGGTTCCTAATCCAGTTGTTACGTCACACCAGTGCACAGCATGACAACAAAACAAACACCAAGGAACTTACCATATAAACATGTAGAATTCCAAATCATAAATCATGTCCCGAACACTAAGTGATGTCCAGTTTCAGGTGGCTACTTACCTCAGATTGCCAGAACAACGTAAACGGGTGTTGAACTTATCCGCAATAGGGGTTTGCGTAAGCCGTAAAGACATTCCTAACTGAACTCTTCATCTTACTCATTCCTACTATTCTCTGAATCTCTATTACTATTACAATGTCAACTTACTGGACGGGTGATTATCCTAATTCCTAGTCAGTTGACAGGTGTGCAAAGACAAAGCTTCCAAATTCACCTGAATATAGAACATCAGCAGTTGTACAAGGTGCAAATCCCACACAAATATCCTACGAGTAATTTCATAGCTCAAAATCACCTCTGGAACTCAACCTCATGCTAAAGATATCCTATGAAGATTTGAGACTGCAAGTTCCCCAACAGAGAGCATCATAGGCTTAGCCAAATACGTATACTCCCTTCTCTTTTTATCTATAAACCTCAACACTTGTCTGGGTTGAAAATAGATAAAGGTTGCCTACAATTGCTATCCAACCACAGAAGTCAACCAAGTTTATGACCACATGTTGTAGCTATAATTTCTGTCGCTATATTCACTCCAAAGTTTGAATACCATTTCCAAATCTCCTCATTTGATCGAGTGTTTCCTTCCTCAAAATTTGTCGTCAATAACTAGTCACAACTATTCATCCCCCATCCCCTCTGCCTTAAGGAAGGGGATTGAGAACCTTGATGACCCCACTCTGCTGGCTAAAGATATCATTGAAGACAATATTAAGATGTAGGACGATCACACCAAATGGAGGATCAGTTGGCCAAGCCAAGGATAAAAAGCACAGACTCCGACAGTTCAAGCAAAGGGAGTACTAAGCAGTGTGGTCAAGTATACTAGGAGGTGCCTCACCGATAACATTGCAGATCAGCGATTGAGGCATAGCAGGGATACATGTAGGTGGAGAGTTTCGCAAGAGAATTATCAATACCTGATGTCTTTCTCTGTTGCAGACAGACGAAATGCTCAAGCAGAGGTATGTCTGACCAAGTTAAGAGGATGCTACAAATCATCTGGATAAGTTGGCCAAGAGATGCCACAAAAGATTATCCATAGGCACCTAGACTAGAGCCTAACCCACATCATAGGTTAATGGTTAGCCTCCACCAATGTCACTGACTCTAGCGGGCAGAATCAAGATACGTGGAAGTGGTTGAAGGTCCACGTGACCACGTGTCACTGGCCAACATGAATCGCATGTTTGTGGAGATAATGACATGACATAATATGGTGAAAAGGTTGCCTTCCAAATCTGAACAAAAGTATCTTCGAAATATGTCAAATTTCTACGCGCTAGCTTTCAAAAAACTTTTACAGCCTCAACTTGTCTGAGAAGGAAAAATAATGGAGTCCATGAACACGCTAGAAAAATTAAAAACAAGGATATAATGAAATCATGAATCACCAGAGAAATAATGAGCTCTAACATTAATAACTACAAATCAATCTATCTATGACTTCAGAAATACTTTATACTATCTGCAATCACAATTGTACTGGGGATACGTCTAGATTTTCTTTGTCAATAACTTAATATCAAGACAACTTCTTCACAGATGTTACCACTTTATAACAGGAAAAGCACTCTTTACATTAAGAATCTACTTCATTCAAGCAAATAACCACTATTTTCAATAAGTAATTCATTCAAGCAAAATTACGTGAGAGGAATGCAGATGATGTGAGTTCATGACCAGGAAAAAAAAAACTGAGGAAAAAATGGGCTCATGATTCCAAAATTAACTCTAGAAATAATTTACATACAGAATCAGTCAAAAAATTGGCCTTGTACAAGAACAAACCGAGAGAGACCACAGAAATAACTGTATTGACTATCAAGTTAACATACCGATCTAACATATGGCTGTTGGAAGACCCATCCAATAACAGGTATCTTCTGCACAAAAACTGCCAATGTTGGCCAGAAGCCACTGCAGAAAATAATTCATCAGCAATTAATAAGCAATATGAGCAGAGCACAAATAATCATGGAGGGATTTATTTATTTATATATATATATATAAATAAACCTGAAAAGAACAATGAACCCATATGCTTCCAAAATCATTCCCAATACAGGCCATCCTATAACAACCAACAAGAAGCCTGAAGCAAAAGAAATTGTTCCCTGTACAACCACAAAAGGCACAAAGTGGTAATTAAAAGAGGAACATCATCATATGTTTATATGACTGAATTGTGTGTGAATAACCTTGAAGTTGCTACGTTTGGTGAAGAACTGCATTGAAGACTTCAATCCAATAGTTAATGTCACCCCTGAGATGAAGAGTATCTGATCAAGTATCACAACCAATGTTAGGCCGGCAGCGGGCATCAAATCAACAAGAATCTAAATGGGAAAGGCATCAAAAAATGAAGGTGAGCAGTGAAAGGGTAATAAAAGAGAATCTGTCACTCACATTTCCCATGGCAAGTAGTCCCTTGTCAAAGAAGAAAATGATTCCCAGGAATGAGAAAAATATGCCAAATCCACTCAGTCCAAGCCCAATCTCTGTTTGGTAAAACAATTGCAAAAGTGGATCAAAACTTTGAAATATAAATAGAATAATTATGAAGCCTATACATGATTAAATGCATCTAAATATAAATGTTGGCAAGTCGCAAGGAAATCAACAGCAATGAAGTTAACAGGTTTATTTACTAGATTTGATAGGGAACCAAATTAAAATCGAAGGTTGTGTCCCTCAAACTAAAGCTAAATCACATGAAGTGTGAGCTTCACAGAACCAATAATCCTTCGTAACAAGACATGTGATTCCTCTGCAAGTTTGGTACGTGAATGTGAGTGGGCAGTCGGACCCCTCCAAACAAGCTATAGCATATGAGTGGAATCTACCTTGAAAGGTCCATGTTGATCATCTACTTTCTCACATGGAAGTGACACTAAGAAAGATATTGTAAGCAGCTGTGAGTGTCCCATATTGTTTGCATGTTTACATAGACAGTACAAACTACAAACACAGTCTGTGAAGATGCACATATTTTAAGTATCCCAGGCTTACAAGCTCTCTGATAGAGTAAGCATGCCACAAAATTCCACAAGTGCCTGTAAATTTAGAGATCCGAGGCAACATGAACAGAGTGCACGGGAAGGCGACTAATAATCGATTGTCATCTCATAGAACACTCCATTCATCAAACCACGTTTTGCAGTCATTGATCACCATGGAAAATGAACCTCCTCGATACATTGACAAACATCATCACCATAAATAATAAAAAAGGATTTGGAAAGACTCTGACTACTAGAAAAGGATATGCGCTATTTGGATTTATAAGAAGACCATTAATGTAGGTCCAAACCACATTTTTGTAAAACACACATCAAGGCTCACTCTTGGTGCCTGGAGGGGGTACAGACGAGGCATGCCCCGAGGCGTGCGCCTAGTGAGCTTCTTTCAATTTGCACCAAATTCAATTCTGAAGGGCAAAATTGTAACTAAGGTCTTAACCTAAAGGCTAAACAATCCTCACACATCAATACACCATGTTGATCTCTCATCTCTCAATCTTATCCAAGCAAAAGATCTCTCTCAACCTATGTTCCAAATATTGGATGATTGTCTTTTATTGAACCTTGACGTTTTAGTTCTCTAATTCAATAAATCGTTGACTATTTGGCATTTGGTACATGATTTTATTGATTTTTAACACAGTACACTCCTTGGTACACCTTCCGGCCTCAATGCAAGCCATTAACTAGATATATCAGATCAACTTTTAGATGATCGAGGAAACATGTTAAAGCATTCCTTTACAGAATGACAACTGGCCAATGGCTCGGACATAATGTGAATGAAACTGAGCGCACACCTCCACACGGACCACACCATCGATGATACCAAGAATCATGAAACTAGGATCATAAGAATTAAGAAGCAAAAATTAGGTCGTATATAGTACAGGGAATGAATTTCTGTTCAACTCACTTTTACGGTCGTTCATTTCGAAGGAAATCATTGTGTCGATTCAGCACGACTAATATCGCCCAAACTGCTTACAAGTGAACTGCATAGCAACGCAAAGAGATCAAGTAAGATAAAATCAAAGCAAATCGAACTTTCAAACAAAGGAAAAAGACAGAACAAATCCTTCCAAAACTGTTCGCTAATTTCAGCCTCGGTCTAGGGTTTCAATTGAGAAAAATTCACAGTGCCTTCGTAAAATTGGAAGGAAATGAACTCGATTCAACTCGTTTTTGCGATCGAAGGACCTATACGAGATCACGAACTCTGTAAACGAACCCTAAAATGCTAATTCAAGAAGAAAGCCAACGTGCATATTCTGTGAAAATCTATCTGAATTTGTATTGAGAGAGAGAGAGAGAGAGAGGGAGAGGGAGAGAGAGAGAGAGAGAGAGAGAGAGAGAGAGAGAGACCTGTGAGAGTTGTGACGGAGGCGAATTGCGTTGAGGATACAGAAATAGAAATGGAGGTTACAGGAGTACTCCTATATAACTAACAAGTTAGCACCTCAGTGCACGAACGGAGTTTCGTGCTCATAGAGTATTAGTGATCATTTTATTTAGGGGTGTCCATGGATTGGATTCGGAAGGATCCGATCCGAACCGCTCAGAGCGGATTATGATTTTTAAGATCTGGAATTATCCGTAAGTGACATACGAATGGATCGGATCGGTTACGGATCGGCTCGGATTGGATCGGATCGGGCGGATTTGACAGATTAAAGAAGGATTATTAGGCGGATCGAGCTGATCTGATCCGATCCGGAACCGCCAGATAAGAAATTCTCGATCCGGAACTGAACCGAACATTCACAGATTGGTTAACGGACGGATCGGATTGGACGGATTAAGCGGATCGGATAATCCGCTGGATAACCCTAATTTTATTGTTCGTTTTTGTTTCGGTATATTAGTTATCTGTTTTTGCGTATAGCTACTAAACCTTCTTGAAATCAGCATTAGTATGCACGGTCAAAGCACACATACCTTCCGAGATAAACTTTAAGCGAATGAGATGAAGAAGAATTATAACTCTAAGTTTGGTCTGTAATACTAATTTGACAAACTTTTTGAACACAAGGATCAATACTAACCCTAGATCATAAGAACGTAATACAAGAATTGGAAAGGAAGAAATGTTCATGAAGTCCCCACGCTACATTTCTACTCCCAGAGCAAGAGCTACAATCCAATCTACTCCTACCTTTGCAAACTCCATACAAACTTCAAGAATACATGGAAGCACTCATTCAAATGCCAGGCAAGGAAAGCAATACTTGAACATCCCTATTAAGAGGCTGTTTGGCCACCCATTTTTTGCATTTTTCATTTCTACTTATCATATTTTGGGTGTTTGGGAGTTGTCCCTCAAAACACATTTTTGAGTGACACATCCGGGCCGTTAAAAGATACCATCAACAATCCAAATTAAAAACTCATTTTGAGTGATGTAAGCCAAAACACCTAAAACATGAAAATGAGAAAATCATATTCGAAAGAGGAGGTATCCAAGCACCCAATCGTCAAGTTAGAGAGAGAGAGAGAGAGAGAGAGAGAGAGAGAGAGAGAACATACATACAAGTTTGAGAGAGAGGTGCTAAGTCATAACGGGGAAGAAGAAGTGTGACAAAGGCCGGTCCAAGGTATTTTGGATGCTTTAAGTCTAATCATCAGGTAGTGCCCTATATATTTTAACCATTAAACAACCATGGAGGAATAATTTGGCAATTTAATAATTTACTTCATGTTGAACAATAAACATGCTTCCGTTCTAGGTGGCATAGGAGTCTCATTTGGTTGTCTTTGACACACACTCAATACACAGTAGTTCCAACGTCCTATACTAGAATTTTTTTTTTTTTTTTTTTTTTGAACACTTAAGAAGAAAGCGGTAGAACATGATTTGAACTTCAGTTTACCATTGGATCAAGAGGAGCATATTTATACATGTTGCGAAAAAACTTATACGTATAAATGTTCTTGATTGGTGCCCTTTTTTGGCCCAAAATCGAGGCCCCGAGGCCCGGGATTGTTGGGCCTTGCCCTAGGACCGGGCCATAGTGCGACTGAGTTTTTTTTTTGAGCTAGGGATTATTAAACGCAAGGGTAAAATCGCGATCTCACATAGCGGGTTGCCACATTTGCCCAACAAGAAACATTCGAGCTCTTCAACAGCATGCAAAATTTGTGAGTCTACTCAACTTCTATAACCCTCACTATCGAGCCTGGAATGCCATTTACATTTGGTTCAAGCAAGAGAGAGGCCACAAATGCAAAGAAAACATTTGCAGCATCTCATAAAGGAAGAACATTTATGGAAACATTAAGTTCATGACGAATTAAGGAGTACAAAACCAACAATCATGGAGGATAGACTGTAAACATAGAGCCGGACATGGTCTCTTTCTTGTGCTCTGTCAAACATGATGAAGGATTTTTACTCTTCAGTTGCACATTCTTGCCGGTCTCTATTACGGTTTTACAATCCATTTATGCATTTGACAGCTTCTATAACAAAATCCCTTTCCTGCAGCAGTATTATATTACGGTTCCATTTGCTCTGAACAATGAAGCAGCCACAGGAGGAGAATTCACATACGCTGCAACGGTGCAACCATACAGCGTCAGCTATCAAGTCCTTGAAACAATCAATAATTTTTCAACTGCTAATTCTGTAAATTTCCCAAATAAAGGGTATGGTCATGTTTACAGTTCAGATCAAGGAAATGATTGAGTACCTTCGAAGGAAATGCAGCTCCAATGAATATTAGCTCAAGGAAATGATGAAGTACCTTTGAAGGAAATGCAGCTCCAATGAATATTAGCTCGAAATATGCGACCATATTCTTGACCAGAAAATGCCAATGATCCCGATGACAGGGTTTGACGTCTTTTAACAATATTGCCAAGAAGAGAGGGAAAGAAAGAAAAAAATAGCTTCATTTCTTTTTGGTACTAAATAGAATATCTTCATAAACAAGGTAGAGCTCATTTTATCATCTTCAAAGAGAATCACATTAATTGACAGCAAAGAGCAACACCAACTCAACCTCCTAAGATGATAATTGAAAGGACGGCAAATCGGCAATCCAACAGAAGCACACTCCATTATCATGTAAGGAGGAGAGCTGACGGCCTGAAAGAGGACACTCCAAAGTCGATAACATCCACAATTTTAGCAAAGCAAAAATTCCAGTCAAAATGCAAAGTACTGAGGTAAGGAGCATACCTCCAAGTACTTGCCCTTGGGCTTCCTCTCATGTCTCTCGTCCCTCTAATTGCTTCAACTTCAATCAAACCACTACCTCGTACTAATTCATAAAAAATATCTTAACAGTTGTGAAATATTAGAAGCATTAGCAACATTATACTGTAGCAACTAACAGAACAAAAATTCTAGAACATTACACACACAGCTTACACATGAACAAGCATGCATTTAAATCACTACTGGAGATCCAACCAAATGCTTCACATACGAACCCCAAATAGAAGGAAGAGAGTCCCTCAGATAAATCTTCCTTTCGAGCAGTACACAGTACTCCCCTCATACTCAAAGGACCTCGTGGTCCTCTCAATCTACGAACACCAAAAAACACATAAAGGAGAGGTCTCCAACGCCTTATTACATCTTTTTGGACTTCGTCTGAGCCATGAAGTGAAAAGCTCTTTAGCCATTCAATGCACCTCCTGTATGATGCAAAAGAGGGATTCTTTGTCATTGGGCAATGCAAAAGAACATCGTTTGTATCCTTGCCTGGATGCTTGCACGTAAATCCCCCGCCGTTCAAAATCAATAGGGATTCCTAATGCAAAGAAGGCAACCTTAAGCTATGCTTACAATCAGTTTCCATGGGAAAGATGGACCTCTTCCTCCATATAACATTCAGAGTTTTTGAAAGTTTCTTATGAATCATGCCAGCAATTCGGCTAGAATTGTTCTTCTCAAAGCCCAAAACTAAATTTGCTCTACTACTTTGCCAAATTACAAACCTAGACTCTTGAGATATTCAACCAGAAGATCAAAAATAAACCCGAACAGTCCCTACTTACTGTTATCGTGTCCTCCTTGCACATTCAGAGCAGCCCACTCCCTAAACGCTACTGTTATATTAGACCATCCAAATCATAAAACTTAAGTACTTTACATTATCTCACTAAAATTCAGCTCCTAAAACTAGAGAGTTTGACAACTACAGCATATAACATATTCATTCCGGAAGGAGAATGTTCCTAACTTCTTGCTCTTGTGCCAGCTACATAACATGTCCTCTTATCCCTATATTAATTCCATTAAGATAAAATTCAGAAAACAACCACACTAAATTTTTACAACAGTTTTAATTAAAAAATGAGAAAACTTGACAATCTTATCCGATGCTCAAGACAACATTAACTCGCAAAAGTTTGCCTCACATGTGCTCTTCACCTCCACTGATCTTTATTCTATTTCATATGGGTATGGCGAGGTGAAAGAATTATTAGCAGTGCGCTGCTGAAAGCACCCAACAGAGATTCAAAACTTGCTAATCAAAATATAGGAGCTGTAGCTGATGGAGTAAAACCTTAGATTGTTGTAGTGAAATAAATCTTCCTAGGATTATACAAGCTATCCTGTACTTCAATAATTATGTTGAATCATAGGACACCGCAAAAGCAATGTCATTGGGTCCTCCTTCCTCTATTTAGTTGAAATACCCGAGTACATGGAAAAAAAGTCATTTCAAAAGCACAAAGTACAAATATGATCTTACATTTGTGCTGCATGACACCTTTCTTCACGGTCTCCTTCAACTCTGTTTGTTTCATCATCATTTTCAGGGTTTGATCCCACAGTTTCTATGTTGTTGGCACTACCCACCATCGCTGGAAGCTGATCCAGTCCAATAGCATTCCTCTTGTAGTTCCAAACAAGCATTGAGACGTAATCCTGAGGCGAAACCAGACCTTGTTCTCTCAGGCCACTCCGATGCTCCTCTAGAATTTTTGGATCATCTAGCCTTATATACTCAAGCAATGCTTTCTCATGTTCAGGTCTCCAACCATTGGGGAAAGGAGAGTAATCAGTCTCTGGCACCAGAGACATTCTGGTGTACATAAGCCCATCAATTGACTCAACAAGACCCATTCTCAGCAAATTATGGTACTCTGGGGACTGGCCTTTTCTCTCCTTCAAAGGTCGAGCTAGATTCCGTGCACCAATCTTGTACACCTTTGCTCGCGATCGGAGCTTATATTTTGCAGCATAGAGCTTTGCGAGTGATCCCCTTATGATGTAAGAACAAAAATTTACAATCTTCTTCCGATTGTCTGCATATTTGTACCACTCAACCATTGTAGACAACAACTTGTTCATTTGCTGATTGGTGTGAGCTTGGGTGGCGTGAAACATTCTAAAACAAGGCTGTGGGTCTGGATCCCTATCCCCCTTTAGAAAATCCAACTTTCTAAATTGCTTAATGCACTGTTTCAAACTTGCTGTAACTGACAACAGGGTCCCCACACCCTTTTCACTAATGATCTTCCCACCCGTTGCAGTATACCGAAGAGTTGGATACACAACTCGCCGGCAGAGTACATGGTCAAGAAACATTATACCTTTAGTAATGTGCTCAATAGGGAGGCTCTCATTGTCCAGCTTCAGGAGATATTTCTGATCACAAAACTCAATCAACTGTTTTCTCAGCGTTGCTGCATCCGCCCTGGGTCCCCTGATTCCAATCAAAATGTGGCCCCCATAACGGACATAGTCAATCTTTCTTGTCTTATCTGGACCACTTGTCGGAACAAATTCTGGCCAAGATGTATTCCCTTGTTCTGCTTCGCCGTCTGGACTATTCCAAATGACATCACTTTTTGAAGGCCGATAGAACTCCTTGATCTTGTCCTCCATCCAACGGTCCAACTCATCAATACATACATTTGCCAAAAGGGGACTAAGAATCCCACAATGCCCCCAAGAAGGAAGCTTCTCAGCCTCCTCAGGTGCAAACCCGAAAAAGGTATCCAACCAATATGGATCAGGCTTTGGTTCGTCTTCCGCCAAAACCCTCTTCTTTTGATACTTCCTCTTTATTTTCTTTTTCTTCTCGCCTTCACCATGAGGAGTGGTGATGACAGGAGTAACCAAGGCCGACTTTATCAAATCAATCACCTTCTTATCCCTAACATCCCTCATCAGAGCACTTATCACCATTCCAACCTTCATGCCATCCAAAATTGTACTCAAATCTCCCTTTATGTACCACAAATACCCCGCGAAACTCCTCCTAACCACTCTCAACACAGTGTGGGCATTCCTTCCGGGCCTAAACGCAAACGACTTCTGAGAAAACCTAGCCTCATAAATCGGCTCCAAAATCATGAACAAAACCTCTTGAACAATCCGATCCTGAAAAGGGCTTGGCTGCGTAGTAGTCAAAATGGCCCTGATTTTCCTCTTTGACAACGATTCATATTGAGTCTTATCCTTTGGAGACTTAATAAAGAACTCCAACCTAGCTCCCCACTTGAACCTACTATCGAGAACTGCATTCCTTAAGGCCAATAAGTCCTCCAGGGCTGACCTCTGTATAGCATTTCGCGGCATATAAGCACCCATTTCATCGGCGCAAACCTTCTGATAAGCCAAAACCCACAACTCAAATCGACGTAAATAATTGGTCAGATTGGTCACTGTCTTATCAGGTTCGCGAAAATTTTCGATCCACATTTGCGAACAGACGGCAACCCCATCCTCCTTCATCAAGTTGGACGGGTCATCAGGGTCCGGGACCCTTCTCTGGTGAGTTGCGGTGAACATAAATACTCTAAACAAAGCCAATCCATTAACCCTAGGGTTCGAAATACAAGTTTGAGCATACAATACTGGCCTACTGCTTGTTGCGAAAACTGATGAATTTGTGAGTATTCGATGACCAAACACGGAAAGGCGTCGATGCATCGGGTAGTCGAAAACTCACCGATTCATGACGTTTGGTTGCTAATTCTAGTTGTAAGCTGCCGAAATGCGAATAATAAAGAGCAAGTGAAGTGAGGAATTAGGGTTTTCGAGGGCTTACTTCATTCAAGCTTGACTCGATTGTGATTGAGAAACTACGATAGGCGCCAATTCAGAAGTTGTAGGGTTTTGCGAAGCATTCGTGTAAAGTTTGCAAAAATATCTTTGCATCTGTGTGTATGTTCTTAAACCCTCGCTTGTACCCTAGAAAAGCTGGAAGCCTTGGTTTTCGGATCCTCTCAAAATGTCAACCCGGTCCGTATGGGCGGATATTTTGACCCATGGGCCATGGTAAATTAAATTTACCACCATATCCTAAAATGATGTCATTTTTTATACGTAATAATATTACATACATCAACGGATGATTAGAGGGTGAGTTCGTGAATCAACAACAACTAAAGTGGAATGTTGTAAGAGCAATGGGCTTGTCAAAGTTACTTTTAAAAAATATGCATGTATCACACTACGGTACTAATCACAGTTTCAGCCCTAAACTAAAGCTCAAGATGTCGGCCCTTTAAGTCTCCAGAAATTGTAAATTTTAGAGGGGCTCTTTTATTTTGGTACCCATTGTAAAAGTTAGAAAAAATATGCATAATTGTTTATTCCTATTACATTGTATTTCTTTTTTCTTTTTTCTTTTTTGTCATTTGATATACATTAGTGGGGGTTAGCGGGGAGTTAGTGAGTTAGTCCAGAGGGGTCTATAAACTATCCACAGTTCTAAACTCCAAACGCCTCTGTCGAGGCTCGAACCCTAGTCTCGCTTATGGAAGAACCAGGAGATAACCGCTAGGCTACATTTTATTCCCCAGAACAGAAATGTAGCAAAGTTGAAATTGATTGTGTGGGCACAATTTATACTCTTACTGCTAAAACGGTAAGACGGGGTGATTTTTAAGTGATGTAATTCTAAAATCTCGTGATTTTTAAGTCACGTTAGTGATATGTAAGTGATGCTTCTATTCTTCTCAATGAATATTTGTATTTGATTTTAAAAAAATAACATATTTTAGGCCTCCGAAAAGTCAAAGCCGACCCTTGCTAATCGAGTAAACCATGAGACCTAGCTAAACTAATAATCAATTGATGTCTCTTTACGTTTTCTCATGTTTAATTAATCACTTAAGTGAATTTTTTTTTTAAAAAAAATCTAATGTTTTATAAATTGATGTCCATTATAAGAAGAAGAAGGCACACATAGGGATTTTAGGAAAAGGAAAAGTGAACAAACAACATTTGCAAGGGACTTTGTCATTTATTTTTATTAGTCTGACCTCATCTGAGTTTGTTTTGTTTTGTTTTTTTTTGTTTTTTTTTTCATTTAGACCCAAAACCACATTGTTTATATCATTTTTACTAATTGAGAGTGCGATTTAGATCGTTGATTTGCTAGGTGCGAGTGTCAAGTATAAGCTTGCCATATGAAAAGATCAAAGGAAGGGCCTCACGTCATAGGGAGGATCCGGATGTACGTACTCCATCAGTGGATATCCTTTGTAAAAAAAATAAAAAATCTAAAATCAGCCAATTGGACTGATAATAAAACAATTCTTTGACAATAAAAAAAAATATATAATCGGTTAAATAATTATTTTATTATCAGTCCAGTGAGTTGTCAATAAAAGTATCGTAATAGAGAAAATAAGTTGTGGAGCTCAAAGAGACAACCCATCTCCACCTAAATGATGGATGATGGCTCACCCAAATTGACCATGGAAAAGCATATGACCATAGAAAGGGATAGCTTCCCAAAAATAGGCTGTATAAGACAATTAGACCAAGGAAAAAAGCCACTCAAGTTTCAAGCATTCCCATCACTCTCTTTCTTCAAACAAAGTAAGTGTTCCAATTTATGCCTCTTGGGGATTTACGTGAGACAACTGGTAACCTCATCGGAATCGGAAATCTTGTATTCTGTTACCGGTAAGAGTTCTTCTGCGAATCTGAAACATTGATTGTCACGATGGACAACTCGAATGCGAATTACATGCATAGTTCACACCACAAGATCCCCCGTCCCACCTCATCTCCTTCTGATATGTAGTATGAATTGAATTGGTGTTTCTGTAATTAGTGCAAGTTAAATCCTCTGATTCATAAACTGGAAAGAACCATTTCCCAAGATTTCCTAGAAGGAAGGAATTTCTCAGTTGCGGAAGCATAATGGAATCTGCTCAAGAACTCCAACTGCAAACCAGAGGTTAGCAACTAAAACCAATTTCCATTTTTTTTGGCTATGGGTGAATTAATTAAAGCGGGAGCTAGGATTTGGATTCGAGGAGGCCGATGAAGAGACAAGTCTTGAACTCTTGATTCGAAAAATTCAGTCTTTATATCATAGCAGTATATGTTTTTGTGTCATAAAATAGTACACAAATTATCAAGATGATTTTGGCCCTTTAAGTATATGAAATTTTTATTACAAGTAATTAATATATTCATGTACTTTTTTTCGAAGAAATTGAGAAATTACTGTATGATGATATACTAAAATTTTGACCGATCAAACTATAGTTATTTTTTATAAAAAGAAGAAGAAGAAGAAACTATAGTTATTTAGACTGTAAAAGACTATTATAATAAACGTATAAAAAAATACTCAAAATTGTACTTTATACGTAGAGAACACATAATTTGAGGCCAATTAACCGATTTGTGTTTTTACATAAACTGAGGGCCAAATAACCGATTTGCGTTTTTTTACATTTTTTAATTAAAATGCGCCTTTTTCAACTTTATTTCAAAACTACGTGAAAACATTTTTACGAATCACGCTTTCTAAAAAATGTGTTTGAGAAACACGCTTTCTGCGTTGGTTAAGACGGATTAATCAAAAAATTAAGTAATTCACTTTCATCCCCAAAAAAAAAAGCTTTCTTGCTTGAAAAAAACACATTGTCCCTCGTCCCCTTTTGGCTTTCTCAAAAAAAAAAAAAAAAATTCAAAAACAAAAGCAATGTAAAATTTATTAAACAAAAAACTAAACACCGGACCATTTTTTATTTTTTTTAAAAAACTCATTATTTCTTTTTCTCGCTCATAATGACTTGTCAAAATCATGTTCTCTTGTAAATGTCAGCCATATATCAACATGGTCACTTATCCCATTAATTAATATTGATCAATTAAACATTTCACAATGACGTGGCAGGTCATTGGTTGGATAACCTATCAAATTCCAACCATTGAGCAACTAATTAATTCAACCCGTGACAAATCATTCAATCATGAAAATAGTGAAATGGTAACTTGACAAAACGGTTAATTGGCCCAAATTGAACAAACCCCTCCTGCCCGGCCCCATTATAGTTCCGCCTATGGGTACTCACATCAACTTGTTAATTTCTGTTTTCAAAAGTATCCATATGCGGGACTACGAATTAAGTTGACAAAACGACACCAAAACCGATTTCGCGATTTAACCTTAGCTTTGCATTTCTGGTTTTGTGTTTATTATTGAACGGATCCCTCCTGCCCGGCCCCACTATAGTTCCACATATGAGTGCTCACATCACTTGTTAATTTCTGTTTGCAAAACTAACCATTGCGGGACTATGAATTAAGTTGATAAAACGACACCAAAACTGATTTCGCGAATTAAGGGGTGTTCCACTAAGGGTAATTTTTTGGCTTTTTGGTTTTTCACGGCTTTTTATGTGATGTATTGTGAGAGAATGAATTGCCTCAATAACCGTAACAAACTGATTTTTTGACTTTTTGAGTTAACAGAATAAGGCCTAAGTTTAAGCTTTGCATTTCTGGTTTTGTGTTTATTATTTTTCAGGAGTTGAAGAAGACAGAAAGCCAAACACTAAACAATTGCTAGGTCATGTATCCAAACACTACCGGTGGTGGATCCGGGTTTCTCTCTACACCCTCTTTCTTCTCTCCGGCCAATCGGCAGCCACCCTTTTAGGAAGACTATACTATGACCAAGGTGGAAATAGCAAATGGATGGAAACATTTGTCCAATCAGCAGGCTTCCCCATCCTAATACCACTCCTATTTTTCTTCTCACCACTGCCACCCAATTCAACCACCACCGCCGCCGCCGCCGCCGCCACTTCCCCGATTAAATCGCCGCCAATCTCCACTCTCCTCCTCCTCTACCTCTTCTTCGGCTGTCTATTGACCGGCGACAACCTCATGTACTCCTATGGACTCCTCTACCTCCCTGTCTCCACCTATTCCCTCGTATGCGCCACCCAATTGGCCTTCAACGCGCTGTTTTCATACTTCCTCAATTCCCAAAAGTTCACCGCGTTAATTCTCAACTCTCTAGTCCTCCTCACCATCTCAGCTACCCTTCTAGCAGTCCATTCGGATTCTGACACCGACACGAATATCGCGAAAGCAAAATACGTAATAGGATTTTTATGCACTCTGGGCGCGTCCGCCACTTATTCCTTGTACCTTTCCCTGCTCCAACTATCTTTTCAGAAAATCATACGGAGGGAGACGTTCCGGACGGTTTTGGACATGCAAATTTACCCATCACTCGTCGCGACATGTGGTTGTGTGGCAGGGCTTTTCGCTAGCGGGGAGTGGAAGGGATTGACTGGGGAGATGACGGAGTACCAAAAGGGGAAGGTTTCGTACTTGATGACTCTGATTTGGACCGCGATAACTTGGCAGATTTCGTCGATAGGGTTGCTCGGTTTGATTTTCGAGGTGTCTTCTCTGTTTTCCAATGTGATTAGTACTTTGGCTCTGCCTATCGTTCCGATTTTTGCTGTTGTTTTTTTTCATGACAAGATGGATGGTGTGAAGGTGATTGCTTTGGTATTGGCTATATGGGGATTTGTTTCTTACATCTACCAGCATTATCTTGACGACTCTAAATCGAAGTTAGCAACAATCAGAAATGCGACTTCTGGTGCTGATATAGAGCCGTGTTGACTACGGCCGAGATGCCGTAATCGGGTACCATGTGGCTATATCTTACACGCACCTGAGTTTTTCTCCTCTAATAGGTGATAGCAGGACTTCAAAATGCGGAGAGCATCATTTTTTGTTTTATTTTCAGGAAAAAATGAGACGTGTGATGTGTAGTTTGTGATTTTCGCAGAGTAATTATGTAATGTAAAATCACATGTAATGAGATACTCTACCTTTTTGTTCCCAGTATTTCGTGAATCTGACACTTCATTATTGCCAAATTTTGGAGTCCAAATTTGTTCACCCTCGCTCAAAGAGGGTGAACAAAACTCTCATAGCTCCGGTGCCAACGTCAATGATCGGAACCGTTCATGTTGTTTGAAACAATTTTGTAAGAGGGCATGCAAAAAATCAGCTAAATCGGACCGCGGAAAGTGGTTGAGGTTTGGGCTTAAAATGTCTATTTTTTGTTCTTTAAACCCAAAGAAGAAAAATCTGGGTTTTTGAGCTCAAACCTCAACACTTTCCACCGTTGGATTTAGCTGAATTTTTGCATGCCCTCCTAGAAAATCGTTCCAAACAACATGAACGGTTCTGATCATTGACGTACCGGAGCTAGGAGGGTTTTGTTCACCCTCTTTGGGCGATGGTGAACAAATTTGGACTCCAAATTTTGGTTCATTGCATTTCTTTTTTAATTTTTTTTCCCTCCTAAAGTAGACTTTTAGAGATAGCACGCGAAAAAAGTGTACTATTGTTTTCGGAGTTGTGCTTCGAAAAATTCAAATTGCTAAGATATTAACGTCTCCAGTACAACTGGTGTTTTTGTAATTTTTTTATAAATAAATGTTCGGATCAGTTTTTGCGCACCTTAACTACTGATTCTTCATGACCATTTCTTTTTACAAAAACTCTCATAATTTTGGACTTATATGAAAATTACCAAGGGCAACTCTAAAGGATTATAGTTGCATACTTTCTTCATGTATGGTTCCCATTAGCTTTGTTGGGAATGATTATTCCTTAACTGCAGTTGAATTTTGTTGGTCTTTCGGAGAAGAAAAATGCTAAAAGAATCCCAGTAGGCTTTTGTTAAGGTTTAAAAAATGTACTGAAATGTTTGAAAAGTGTATAAAAATAGATGAAAGTGTCTTTTCCTGTTCTTAATGAAAGCTTTGTGGGCTTTCGTTAGCAGGACCGTTTCGAGAAAGAGAGGAAGAATAAAATTTAGGATCAACAAAATGACGCAGGCGCCTGTTGTGCCTTGGCCCTTGGGTGCACAATAGCCTATTGTGACTTGTGAGGGCTAATTTTGGCCTCTTTCGCGGGACAATATCCGTTCACTAGCGTTTTGCCGGCCCATGCCTGAAGGCACATTCGAATATAATTAAATCTCAACGTTAAGTCAACTATTTTGTTCCACTTGACAAACATAGTCGGAGTCCATAAAAAATATGTACGCATTGGTTACACATAATTATCAATCAGTTGGAAACACCATAAAAGAAAACTTTGAAATGACATACATAATTGAAAATGAAAAATGTTCGACATGCATATGTGTAACATTTTCTACCAATTTATACACGATACCGAATGGGAGCCTTCATAAGTTATGAAAAAATGACAACAACAATTGAATTTAGTTAAAACGAAAGAGTGAGGAAGAGGGTTGGAAACATCTCAATTTTTTAGGAATAGAATCCCTTGGATTTTTTTTGGAATGATTCCATCCTTTAGATTGACTTAGTACAGATCCTAGTCGTAGAGTATAAATCTTGTTTATATGGGGTTTGAATTTTGAATTGGGAGAGATAAGGATCCTTGGATCAATTGAATCACGAACTTAGAATTTAATCATAGCCCTTCAATGTGCCACAGAGGACAGTTGTGAGAGAGACATTTTGCAAAACAGTTGTGTAATGTATTATGTAATATATAATGTAATATAGATTGTCTTCGGCTAATTGAGCCTTTTATCACTCGCCAAAACCATGCAAATCGGATAATATAGTAACCATTTGAACAAAACAAGTTCTTATTCTCAAAATTCTATTCATCAAAAGAAATGCAATTATGATGGATTTAGAAATTCAGATTAGTAAGGGCACGCAAATTAGTAAACTTGTACGTTTGTATTTTTTAAACTAATCATTTTTTGATGGTAAAATAACATAGAGTATTAGTGATTATGTATGTAGTTTCATCTTATAAGGGGTGTATTTATACAAAAGATGGTGTCGAAATTTAGCACTTCAAAAGATAGATCGTACAAATATCTTCATAATGGAAATTTATAGTAATTTTATTAGAACACGATCATAAATTTATCGTATATAGCTGAAATATTTTAAAATATTAAAATAATTTGATGGAATCGAGTGGGCTTGAGCCCCCATGGAAACCCGGGTGGGTCTGTCTCTAAATGCAATAACAACATGTTTCGTAGTAGCTACGTGTGTCCGATTTACGTGATTTTTTTTACAAGTTGTACCAACCCAATGAGCCGAACAAAAAGATAAAATCTGTGATTTTAGCAAAAAAAAATTTATTTGATAAAATCAACGGATAATTTTAGCAAATATTAATTTTATTAGACCCGTTGAGAAGGCAGAGAGTTTGTTTTGCCCGACTCCTCATTGGTATTCATATTCACTAACAAAACGAATAAATCAAAAAACCAATTCCAGGCCCATCATGGCCCATTAACTTAGGGTGAGTTTTCCAAAAAAACCAGAAACTGGTTTTTTGATTTATTTGTTTTGTCTTTATTCAAAAAAAATTTGCTTTGAATAGTTTTGCGTCAATGTTTTGTGGTTTATTGGCTCCTTTCGACGAGACGAATCTAACAAGTATGAAATTATAGTGAAAATTAATTAATTTTTTAATAAAGCCAAAATTATCCAATAAACCACGTATTTTTGGCTTTATTAACAAAAATTTAGTTTTGACTACTATACTCTTTAGATTCGTCTCGTTGAGAGAAACCAATAAACTACAAAAATTTGATGCAAAACTAATATTTTTGAATTTTTTTTGAATAAAGACAAAACGAATAAACCAAAAAACCGGTTTAATTTTTTTTGCCAAAGGAGGCCTTAATTTATTTGTGGTGCATTTAAAGAAATCCTTGTATCTAGTGCGGCTTCACCTTATACATTGAGTGCAAATGTCGATTTAATTTAATTACTCGGTTGGACATATCATAATCAAAACTCCAAATAAACACTCCATAGCTAGAGAAACTTTTAAATACTTATTCTTTGGATATTTACCCTTTTCACTGAAATTTGAACACAACAAAAGTCAAAAGTGATGTTTTTATTTTTTAAACTTACAATGCATTTAAAAAAATTATAGTTAGGAGTATATTTTAGACAAACAAAAAAATAATTTTAATATTTGACAATTTTAATTTATATACAAAATTGTTAAAATAAAATAGTACAGCTTCATTGTTGAAAAGTATAGAAAAAAAAATAGTTTTGTAATTACATATAGTTGATTTAATGCATAGCCTCATATGGGCATGCACAATGACAAGTATGTCATTTACTACTACATCTTTTTTACATCATCCATCTAACCTTATCCCCTTCTTACAAAATCATCTAAACCAAGTACGATCATTTTATCCCCCTTTACAAAATGTACTAACATTAATGTGGGTCTACCTCCATTAATAATACCCTGATAGGGCGATTGGATGCATGATGAGTTTTGGGAGTATAAAAAGGGGTAAGATAGTAGAGGGTTTTATTTATAGAGGGTGGACTTACATTTTTATTTTTTTGAACTGCAGAAAATTTCATTCCAAAATCAAGCTTCAGCATTACATATCGAAGAAAACACAAGAAAACACAAGAGGGCGATGACCCACCCAATTAAGAGGTATAACACCCTTTAAACATGAGTTCGCCACCCTGTGGGACTGAAATTGTGTGACATTTTATGAATGGTGAATTTTATAATACTTGGTTTGAAAGATTTTGGTAATAAAAGGGAATAAAATAGTACTATTTGATTTGTTTTGTAGTTAAAATGAGAGATAAAGATAAACAAGAGGGTTTATGGTGGATTGACATTTGGTTGGGATGAGGAAAGGGTATGAGTAATATCCCACCCCTTATCCGGGTCCCACATGTTAATACTTGGTTTGGGAACTTTTTTTGCGAAGGGGAATGAGTAATACCCCTTCCGAATTAATCCCCTGTAGGGGTACTATGATAACAGCCTTGCCCTTGTTATAATTTATACTTCCTCCGTCCCATAAAATTTGTCCGATACGGAGTCCAAGGACTTGAAAAAAATTAGTCATTTGTCAAAAAAATGTTAATTTTTTCGCACAAAATAATAGACCAAACATTGATCTATTAATTTGTGCAAACAAATTTTTTTTTTTTGAGTCCTTGGTCTCCTTGCCGGACAAACTTTATGGGACGGAATATCCCCGCTCATCCTACTCAATCCACCTCAGACCCTCTAATTTATATTTATCCCCCCAATCTCAACTACAAAACAAACCAAGTATTAGTTTATCCTCATTATTACCAAAATCTTACAAACAAAGTACTATTTAATCTTCTCTATAAATTTGACATCAATGTGGGCCGATCCTTATTAAATAATACCCCCCATTGTCCTCCTACTACTTTATCCCCCAAAACTCATTCCGCATCCAATTGGTCGGTGAGAGTATTGAGTAGGGGGATAAGGGGTAATAGGAGTATTTATTACTCCACTGGACCTCACTATAGAGTCCGGGTCTTATTTTATAATCCCTTATCCAATTTTTTCCCAAACCAAGTTTTAGTTGTGGACTCGGGATTACTTATCATCTGAAGCCTTATACCCCTAATGCTCTAGTCAAACGAGTCGTGACTATCTAATCTTTTATTCCTATTATATACTCCCACATCTATATTTACATAAAACTAATCCCACATCTAATCGAGCCGTTAACAGCCAATCCAAGCCAACAAATACTACTCCAAATTTGGAGTACTCCACTTGTACTACCAAAAACAGCCCGCCAAACACACATTTCAAAAACAATTCGAAGTCGGTCACCCGGGGGACCCACCCTCCTCACTTAAAAAACGCTCACGTGGCGCATCACCCCTATAAAACCCCAACAAACAAATATCCGCCCCCACCACCAGTCCACACTCCACGCATAAACATAACCGTCTTCTCAAAGTCAAAAAATACTCTTTAAAATTAAAATTAAAAAAAAGAAAAGAAAAACAAAATAGCTTTCTTCACTCTCTTCTACTTCTTCTTCTGCTTCCTCTGTACGTCGATATATATCGCCGCTTCCACCGTCCTCCGCCGTCCTCCGCCTAGGGTTTCTGTATCTAGCGACGTCGTCGCCGGTTTATCGGTGATGGAGAGTGTCATTGGACTGGTCAATCGCATTCAGAGGGCTTGTACGGTCCTCGGTGACTACGGCGCCGATAACGCCTTGCCTACTCTCTGGGACTCTCTTCCCACCATCGTCGTTGTCGGCGGCCAGGTTCTCTCACTTCCTCTCTCTATACTTTTTTTTTTTTTGAGTATATACGGACGTACATGTGCGAACAGATACGTACAAAAACGTGTATATATACACATGTGTATGCATGTGCATATGTATATATACGAATTGCATGATCGTTGGTTCATACGTTTTGTTTTCTGTATATCGTGGTTAATTGTTAGGCCTGATTGCGATTTGTGCTTTTGGATTGGTATTTATAAATTCATAGATGCATGTGGAAATATGTGTCTTGCAACCATCTCTAAGTTTGTTTTCTGATTGCGACTTGTGCGCTTACATGCATATGGAGTCGTAGTTATGTTCGATTTTGCTGATTAGTTTTCATGTGATTTGTAAAGGTAGAGATGACTGATGTTCATCACACACGGCAGTATCTCTACATCCAATATATGTGTGTGATTGTATAGAAATTATATGTAGGCTACGGAAAAATGTATGGAATCTCATTTATCTGTTTTTTGCATGTGTATTTTGGTTAGTGCTGATTTGTGAATGTTTTTTTTTATTATAAATTTTGTTTTGCAGAGCTCTGGGAAATCTTCAGTGTTGGAAGGTATTGTTGGTAGGGATTTTCTGCCGAGGGGATCAGGTAAATAGTTACTGGAACCCTTGTTTGGTTTCTGGGAGAAGTTAGAAAACAAAATTTGAAGCCAGGTCTTATGTTGTCCAGGGTGCTACGCTTCCCTAGAATGTTGATTTGGTTGTGTTGTTAAATTGTAGTGTTTCTCTTTCATCATTTGCGAGTTTTTCTCCTTTACTCTCACTTATGGTCTCAAGGCGCATATCGCCATTATTTGGAGGTTTCGAGAGAGGACTTTTGATGTCATTCCCATTTAGGTCCAATTTATTTCTGTAAAAGCACAACATGGTTTTGACTTTAGTAACTTGTGATCAGTCATCAGCTGTCGTATTTGAGGTTTTTGAAAGAATTTTGAAGGCAGTCCGCCAGTCCCATTAAGGTCAGATTTATTTACCTAAAAGCAAAACATCTTCGTGAATATGGCAAGATGTGCCTACATGTCCTAATTGAATTGACACGTTTCTTAACTGTATAAGATCATATAAGCATTAGCTTTTCCCAAGGGATATATTTGTTGCATTTATTTTCCCTGTCTTGGAAAACCTCATGATTATTTTTGTCCAGGAATTGTTACTAGGAGGCCTTTGGTGTTGCAGTTGTACAAGACAGAGCAGGGACAAGAAGACTATGCTCAATTCCTCCACAAGGAGAACAAAAAATTCACAGACTTTTGTATGTGATTTCTTATGCAAATTCGTGATTTGGTTTCACTGTTTGATGTTTTGGCAGTCACTCCAATACAAGATGGCCTCCTTTTGACGATTTCGATATCCAAAAAAAGGCTGCGTTTGTTTGTTTTCATAACAAGTCTGTTGTCATTAAGGTTTTAAGGATATGTACTTTCGTTTTCCCTTCAGGCAATCACTTCTAAACCTCTCTCCCTCTCACAACTGTACATAACTGTATGCAAAAGTACAAAAAACAATAGGCTTCCTCATATCCATGTGTTAATAGGCCGTTTAAACTACTTATTTTCCACCTTGACCTGATTACTGGTGTTGTTTTGCTATCCATTTCTAGCAACATTACTTCGTACTTGTTTTATGTCTGACATTATCGCAGAAAATCTTTATGTGGTTGCTTGTCTGGTTGGTCTTAAAAAAGACATGATCATCTTTTTTTTACATGTTTCCTCTTTGAATTTTTTATGCAGCTTTGGTACGAAAAGAAATTCAAGAGGAAACAGACAGAGTGACTGGGAGGACGAAACAAATTTCTCCACTTCCTATTAATCTCAGCATATACTCTCCAAATGGTAAGGATTATTTATTTCCATTCTGGTCACACAAAGGTTGTTAAATCGTGAATGCCAATGTTTCATCTGGCTAACCTAGAAAGGCATTCTTCAAGTGTCTGAAGCCTATCAGAATTTTAGATGTTTTTAAACCAAATAGCAGGAGATGTTTGGAAATATTTCTTTCAGGTCTAGAGTGTCCACTACATGCCTACTTTTAGAAGTGGCCGTGCTTCTTAGATGATCATCTCCTATTCTGTTGAGAGTTTATGACATGTTTATCTTTGCGTTTTCACCCTACCTCTTCTCTGATGATTCTTATGGAATATTTTGCTTGGCAGTTGTCAATTTGACATTGATAGATTTACCTGGTCTAACAAAAGTGGCTGTAGGTATGACCGTCATTACGCATTTATTTTGTTCGTCCCTATGTTATACTTTTCCGAATATTTTTTTACCTCTAATGAAATCTACAAATTGTTTCTAATTGGCAGAGGGACAGCCAGAGAGTATTGCTCAAGATATTGAAAACATGGTTCGGTCTTACGTAGAGAAGGTAATTTGCATCTGTAATTCTGTATATGTCATATGTGGATATGAAAACTAGAGGTAAATCATGGAATTCATTGGTTGCCTTCCTATGCTGTCTTTCTCGGTTGTAATATAGTTGAGGGAGACCACTAAACATGTTTAACAAACTGAAAGGGGGAGAATCAATGAAGTATAAAATGGTAGCAGTTAATATGGTTTTTTGTGGTACTAATGTAGTAATGTGCTAAGGTTTCTTCTGCAAGCAATGCTAACGATACTTGACGAAAATCTAACAATTTGGAAGATCGTAGATCGCTATTTATGGGAACAATTTTGCAATCCCTTTGCTCAAATTAAATGCTTAATAGGTATCTTGATCAGACTCTACCAGGCTAAGATTTTAGGATGCCAATAGCTATTTGCCTGTTGCCAATAGCTAAGTTTTTAGAGATGCCTGTTGCCATTCATCATCAAGCATGGTTATATGATGTAATCAGTCTTTCTTTTGCAATTATTTTAAGTCACATGTTACGCTGAATAAAATGAGCTTTTCAATATCTGGTTTGTGGCTTGCAGCCAAATTGCATTATCCTTGCTATAACTCCAGCCAATCAAGATATTGCAACATCTGATGCTATCAAGCTTGCTCGAGAAGTTGACCCAGCTGGTACTTCTGCACAATTTCTGTAATTTTAGTTCAATGCATTTTTCCTAGTTTTGCCTCTCTTACTGTATGATACATGGATAATTCACAGGTGAAAGGACATTTGGTGTTCTAACAAAGCTTGATTTGATGGACCGGGGAACAAATGCATTAGATGTAAGTTTCTTACCTTCAAATATGTTTTGCTGAAAAAGTGCTGAAAACAGGAACATATGGGGGAGATCAACCAATATTATAATTAAGATGGGGTGGTGTGCGCTTCTTGCCTCATTCCCTTTTCTCAATAACGTCAGAAAACTAAATAATATTTTGAAAGTGTTGTTCTTATGGGGAGATTGCTTGAGAGTTACCATATTAATAGATATAGGAGCTTGCTTGAGAGTTGCCATACTAATAGAGCTTACTTGGTTGAGAGTTACCACATTTCCTGAGAAGGAGATATTCGTATTTTGTTCCAAAGTACAGATGCTCCTTTCTGTCCCTGCATTTTATCTTGTAAGTTTGTGGAGCAATCTGTATCTAATTTATTCTATTATCAGCACTGCGCTGATGCAAAAATATTGGGTCTCTCTCTCATATGTCTTTTCTTGGCGCTCTCTCTTCTATATCGGTTGGTGTTATGTTGAAGGTTCTCGAAGGAAGATCTTACAGGCTGCAGCACCCTTGGGTTGGAATTGTAAACCGCTCACAGGCTGACTTAAATAGAAATGTTGACATGCTTTCTGCTAGGCGTAGGGAGCGTGAGTTCTTTGCCACTAGTCTTGAATATGGACACATGGCCAGCAGAATGGGTTCAGAATATTTAGCAAAACTTCTCTCTAAGGTGCATTTTGTGTGTTATTCTCATTTCATATACCTGGAACTGGAAGGTTACCTTTCTATTTTTTGGAAGTTATATACAATGGTTGTTTATCATCTAGAGTGAATTTGGTTTCAGCAACTTGAATCGGTTATCAAGGCCCGCATACCAGGTATTATGTCTTTGATTAACCAAAGCATTAACGAACTTGAAAGAGAGTTGGACCACCTTGGCAGGCCTGTTGCTATTGATGCAGGGGTAGGGAGCTTACATCTGTCTCTCTTTTTTCTTTTTTGTGGCACAGATATCTTTTGGTTCACGTTTAAATTTTTTTTTTTCCTTTTTTGGATGATTTTTTCTTTTGTTTGCAGGCTCAGTTATACACCATCTTGGAGCTCTGCCGTGAATTTGATAGGATATTTAAGGAGCACCTTGATGGAGGGTAAGATGTATTGGAGTATTTATCTTTCTCTTCCCCACTTTTCCAACCCATACACAATACATAGCCACGAAAAAGGAGTTGTTCACAATTTCTGAAGACCTAAACCCTTCGTTTTGAGTTGGCATTTTACATCCAGTTCTATTAGGTTCCGACTTGATGGAGCTTTGAGTTCTAACGATGTCACACAATTATACTGGATTTTCGCAGTCACTTGAATTAAATTGAGTTCTTGTTTACAAGTGTCTCTCTTCTCAATTGTGCTTTATATTATTGGCAGGCGACCTGGTGGAGATAGGATTTATGGAGTTTTCGAGTACCAATTTCCTGCTGCCCTAAGGAAGCTCCCATTTGATCGTCATCTTTCGTTGCAGAACGTAAGGAGAGTAGTTTCAGAAGCAGATGGATACCAACCTCATCTGATTGCACCTGAGCAAGGTTACCGACGCCTTATTGATGGGGCCCTTAATTATTTCAAGGGCCCAGCAGAAATTTCGGTGGATACTGTAAGATTATTATGTTTGTCTTATCTATCTCCTTGTAGCTACTGCGGTTTATGTTATGAGTTGCAGATATGCTCCTTGTGAACATAAGATTACGTTCACTCTGGGAGTGCTAAGAGAATCTGTCTATAGGCAATATATTCCATTGAAACCATTTCTCAATGGGAAAGGAAGCTACTTGGAATGTGCTACCAGCTGGAAATACAATTATTCTATTTTCCAAATGTTTGAATCATAATTTCATTTTGAGAATCAGAATGATGTTATTATTGGAGGTTTTCCGCAACTTGTGGAACACTCGTCACATACTATGTAGCCTTCGTTTTTCAAATGAAAAATTGGCATTTACAGACACTCCAATATAGTCTTAAAAGCTGCAGGCATATCTTCATTTTCCAGTAATATGAGATATTAAGTTTTGATTTTATGCTTTTCTGGATTCTCAGTGGTTGAGCCTATAATAAATTGAACTGAAAAGGAGTATTTGGTATTGTAGGTCCACTTCATTTTGAAGGAGCTTGTGAGCAAGTCAATTGGAGAAACTAAGGTTTGAAGTCATTGAACAATCCTGGTTTTTTCATACCGTTAATATCTAGTCATATTTAAGTTACATTTTGCGATGCAGGAGTTAAAACGTTTCCCAACTCTTCAAGCAGACATAGCAGCCGCTGCCAATGAAGCATTGGAGAGATTCCGCGATGACAGTAAAAAGACGGTATTGCGAATGGTGGACATGGAGTCCTCTTACCTGACTGTTGATTTCTTCCGCAGACTTCCCCAGCAAGTGGAGAAAGGAGGGAGTCCAACTGCTTCCTCTGTGGACCGATACACAGAAGGGAACCTACGGAAGATAGGATCAAATGTGTCTGCTTACATATTGATGGTGTCTCAGACGCTCAGGAATAGTATTCCGAAAGCTGTGGTGTATTGTCAAGTTCGGGAGGCCAAGCAGTCTTTACTTGACCACTTCTATGCTCAAACTGGGAAAAAAGAGGTATTCAACCATCACGGGTTCTACCAAAAAACTATCCCAGACTTTCTGATTATACAGGCCCACGGGATCATCTATTTCAAGCACTCCATATGCTTTTGCCCCAATACGCTCTCAGCTGCACATCCTGTTGTATCTGAAAGTGCGTTCGGACAACAGCTTGCTGTTTGGTTGCAATTTTCAGAATTTCTTTTGTAGTGATATTATCTTAAACTAAAACAAAAACACTCGCCTTCTCATAGCTTTTCCACTTTTAAGTGAAAGTGGTTTAATTCTTTTACAAAAAAAAACTTTTCAAAAACTCGCAGCAAATATTTTCTTTTTGTATTTTGTAGAATAATATAAAGTTAAAAAAACAGATTTGGAAAATTGCAACCTAACCTGACAAATAGAGTTTTGGGGATGAAAGATACCTGGCCAAAAAATCACCAAAAGAATATCACTCCTCCCCTGCTCCCCCACGCACGTAGTTTGATTTTGATTTGGACGATGATTCACTTGATGGTTCTTTTACCAATGATGATCATTTAGCAATTTAAAGTTTTCATTGTTGAGTAGGGCCGGCAGCTTGCACAGCTACTTGATGAAAATCCGGCGCTAATGGAGAGGAGGCAACAGTGTGAGAGGAGGCTCGAGTTATGCAAGTCTGCAAGGGATGAAGTTGATTCCGTGTTGTGGGCTTGATGATTATGAATGCAGCGCGGAGGAGATTCCTTGTTCATAATAGCACCGGTTTTGTTCTACCGTCTAGTAAAGATTCACGACTATTTGGATTTTTGAGTTTATGCTTCCCTTTTAGCTTGCACTTTACAATTTCCCAGATTAGGATGCTGATACATCGTCACAGATAAATTTCCTCACTTGGATTGTGTAGGTTTGTTACGGCATGACATGATTTTAAAGGTGTGAAATGGGTTGATATAAAGTGACCTAACTCTTCAAAAGCTGGGTTAAATAACGGTCATCGTATAAGTGCAGTTAAATGACGGTCATCATCTAAGTGCAGTCTGGTCTAATTTCATATCCGATAGACTACAAAATGTCAACATTAGCTGTATACTTCCAATTTTCTATAAAAATTGTGTTTCGAAGTGTTATGTATCTTATAATGCGCAATTCCCGGGTTTCATGCATAATGGAGTACTGTAGTAAACCTGAATACTTACGAGTACCCAAGGGGGGTGCAAGGGGTGTTCGGCCCCTACACTCCCCCAATTTTCTTCCCAGAGTACACTTTCGGATTTTTTTAGTAAGATTAGGTCTCCGCGAACTAGGCTAAATTGGTAATCCTGAGTCCGTCATTGGATATGCACACACATACTTATTTCGGACTCAGAGGTGGCAAGTTCAGTTCCTCTCATGGGTGCCTGTGCCCGTCATGGGTAGGAGAGTCAACGTAAATCTCGAGTTCCACTAGAATGAAGTTCAAGAGAAATCTTACGTTCTACTAGAATAATTTTTTTTCAAACCTGAACTATAAGCCTGAAATCTTAAGTTCTACATGGAATGGCATTTTAACCCCAAGGGTTGAAATTGGCAGTTAAGGCTTGAGGTTAAGTTTCGTTTCCTTTTAAGGTCTCAGGTTCGATATCTCATATATCAACTCAGCCGGTCCGTATAGAATTTTGTCCTGCTAGTGGATTGAGAGATTAGTTCCCCAGGATTAGTCGAGGCATGCGTAAGTTGGCCCACAATGACATTTTTTACTGGTAATAACAACCAAAACTATAAGCCTGCAATGACAATTTATAAGGAATGATTCATACTTGGACACTGCATCTAGAGAGTTGCAATATGTGATGATGCCAAAATTCAATTTGATGCCATCATCCACCAAAAAATGGCAACAATTCACAGAAGTACATTACAAGGATACAAGAGCTCTTTGACGGCATTATTCTTCGAAGTAAATCACTGATTTGTGCCGTATTTTCTACTCGGCTTATATATGCGACGAAGTTTTAAGTTGAACCTGTTGCTACACCTGCCAGACTATCAAGCTCTTCCAAGGCTGCCCACAATTTTGGGTCCTCATAGCTCTTGATAAGAAACGCGGGCTTTGCTTCCATCAGCAACTTTTCAGGGTTCCTGGTCATCAATCCAACAACAGGCATCCCAGCCGCGACCCCAGCTTTCATTCCAGAAACAGAGTCCTGAAGAAGTAACAAATGACCATAAATTATAGGAAGCATGAATAAATGCAAGAAAATCAGGATCTGAAGGAAGTCAAGAACCGGGCCGCTTAGCTCAATGGTTACATAATGTGGTTTTCGATTACTCTTGTGGAGACAAAGTTGAAACCCCTTCTCATGGGTGGGGTTAAGTAGTGTAGAATGTAGATTGAACAAACGTACTTATATTTTAAGAAAAAAGAAGAAAGAAATCGAACCTCAAACACAAAAGTGTGATCCTTTGACACCTTGAGAATGTCTAGAGCCTTCAAGTAGGGATCTGGGAACGGTTTTGCATGCTCACAATCATCCCCAAGAATAACAGCTTCAAAGAAATCGGAAAGGCCGAGAGTTGAGATCATAAGTTCAGCATTTTCTTTAGGAGCATTAGTCACTGCAGCCCGTTTCAAACCACGATCTTCAACCCATTTCTTCAGTTTGTAAAGGCCTTGTATGGGCTTCAATTCTTCCTTTGCCAATCTGTTTCGTCCAGAAAATAAGTAATAAGCTAAGATACTTAGAAAATGGACAGTTGAGAAGTGGAATTTTTACCTTCGGAACATAGCTTCCTTATCAACGCAGAATTTTAGGCCCCGTTCAAGATCATTAGGGAAGAGGACTGCAGCAATATCATCGTTATGCTTCCCAGCAATGTTCTCAACAAAGAATTGCTCACTAATAGGAACCCCACCATTGAAACCTATCTGTTAGAAAAACTCAAACTATTTGTCAAAAAAGAAAGATGAATCCGCATCTCACTCCACTTGACAACAATAGGAAATGTTCGGTTGTTTTTACACAGAACAATTTGGTTTTAAGACATTATTGGTTTATCAACGTTAAAACATTCACATAACCATCCCACGGTTTAATGTGACGCTCAAAATAACAGAACCACTAAAAACGGAGCACAACAAAATGAAGGTGAGTAACACAAATTTCTCTCTACCTCTTGAAGCATTTCGCTGAAAGCACAGTGGTGAATGGGGTCTGAATCACATAGAGTTCCATCAACGTCGAAAAGTACTGCCTCAAGAGGAGCAATTCTAGCAAGAGAAAAGGAAGTGCTTTCACAAATCAAGGCAATAATAGGTTAATCACTTCAAAATATAAGAGAATCCAACATTTGCCACCACTTTGTAGCCTATAAATGTCACCGGCTGATCTGCCCCTCGGATCAGTATCAATATCACTACAGGAGAGACCGATGGCTTTTCGAACCAGATTAGTTGGTGCATTATTTATGGACTGTATCACAAGACTCACAACAAGAAATGGCAATTCGAAATATGCTTTCTCGTTGTATTTCTGTGACCTGTTTTCGTTGGAGTGTCCGATCTGTGGATTCCCAACCTTTCCCCATGGGAATCTTTGATGAAAAACGGGTTGTAATTTTCTAAGACAACTTGGCTATAATCTCCATTCTACCAGATATGGGTTATATGTCATCGAAACGTTCCACAAATTGTTTCCACTCTTCAGTTGATACTCAATATTATAAAGAAGCCAAACCCAAGTGACCATTTCATGATTTCATACATCATAGATCAATACAGAGTCTCGATTTCACGCTTCAAATTATGAGGACTCAATTTCCCAATACTGATATGCCACTAATGACTAAACATAATCCATGAAAATAGATGCAACCTGCCACTGGCATTGTGGCATTGTTGGGATGTAAAACAGGTTCATATTCTTGTTGCTTTTTAAATAAAAATCACACAAATATACAATAATACCATAAATGTTTGTGCTTAATGGCATGCCTGGGTATTAGGTGAGGTGCGAATAAGCTGGCTGCTCACCGGTTATAAAAAACAAGCATAAAACATAGGGAAAATTTAAAATTACCGCAAACTATCGCTCAAATGTCTTTGAACTTGACAACATTTCAATTACCCCAACTTCAACCACCGTCAAAAGACGTTGCTTTTAGCTCATATGATTGTATCACTTGGCTTTCAAGGAAGGTCTAGGTTCGAGTCTATGAGACATTGAATTTCTTTTAGTTGTTAACCCCCACTATACCATGTTGGGAAAAAAATAAAAAAAAACCACCGTCAAACACGAGCTATTTTAATAAAAAAATAAATGAAAATTATCAAGCAAAACTGTGCGATTAAACACGAATTTGTAAAAATAAAATGGTGTATTTGAATCCCTCTTGGTCAACCTAAGCAAAAATCAAACACAACAGAACGATAAATGTTTGTTTCTGAATCATATGAACCCGAGGTTTGAGCTCAAATCATACGAGAAAACACCCTGATTGAACTCAAATTTATTTTTTCTATGACCAGAATGAAGAACCCAAAAACTAAATAAACTCAGAAAAAGTTTCAATTTGATCCATGGGGATGCATTGCGACGAAACCCAAACGTAATCCAAAGAAACAACCAACACCCAGCCCGTATCTATCAATCTCGAAGAAACAAGCGACCAGAAAAGAAAGAAAAATGAAAACAAATCACGGAATTGACGAATTTGTTCACCTGGCCAGAGAGTTTTCACCGGAAGAAATTGTCATGATTTAACAATGGGTAGTCGACAACTTCCGCAAATTGGTATCTGTATTTGCCCGATTGATTGTTGTGTGCGAAATGGGTGTTTGAGAGCTAATCGAAAAGAAGTGGTGATGCAGAAATAAGGAGAGAGAGAGAGAGAGAGAGAGAGAGAGAATATTACAGGGAATCAAAAGAAGGAAAATAAAGCGCGAGAGTTGCGTAGAGGTGCCTCTCACCGAAAAGCCTCGCGAGTTTTGCTTTTTCATCTTTTTTGAGTAAATTCTATTAACCTCCCCTATATTTTAAAGAATATCATTCACACCCCTTATCTTTATTTTGTCAAACGGGGAGTCCTACTCTCTGTTAGCTCCCTCCTCTTATACTAGTCGTCTTGTTGTCTTTTCTAGAAGGGAAAAAAAACCAACTTGAAAAATGAAGACAAAGCGTGAATGACAAGTAGAGACGAAAGATAATTGCAAATGATTCACTGGACAATGTTTGGTCATTCAGTAAGAAATGGTATTAAAAATTGAGAAGCAAATGATTTGATACAAATTAATCATTCTTTCTTACATTTGAAGCCTTGCACAAGCATCTCCAATACATGGACATGGTTAAAGCAATACTATTGTCCAATGTTAGTGAAAATGATATTTGTGTTTATTAGTCGTAATTTTTGTTGGCTAAGTTTTCCGTTTTTAGCACCCATGACTTTTAATCTTTTAGTACTTCAATTTCTTAGTAGCTAGAAGTTATTTGCCTAAAAGTGCTAAAAGTTTAATTTCTCCTTAATTGAAGTGCTGAAAGTCAAACCAAAATGATTTTTAGCACTTAGCTTTAGCACTTTTAGGCAAAAAAGATTTTGAGCAATGGGTACAAAAACGGCAAACTCAACCGTACTCATAATGTGTAAAATATTTGCATGCGATTACACTGCTACTTTGCAAATATTATCAGGGTCACATATTTCAAGGGCCAAACTTTTTGATTCTCCTAGTGTAATTGGAAACTTTTGTAGTAGAACTAACTAGCCAAAAAAAGTTTGCACGCGTGTGCCAATATATTGCAAGCAATATTGTTAACTCTACGTAAACACTGTTAGCCACCATGTAAAGTCACCTACTCAATAATTAACTAGCGTTGTCTAAAGTGAGAATGCACAACTTCGAGGACTACGAGTAAATAACTCTTAACATTTAGGGGGCTTTCAACAATATTATTTTCCTTGCGCACATTTTCAACGGCCCAGCTTCTTGGAGAATCAGCCACCACACTTGGCGGCCACTCGCCCCGTTTTCGTCACTTTCTTTTTGTTTCTCACATTTGAGGGGGTGTTCCGCTAAAAAAAAAAATTGGTTTTCCCTTTTGTTTTAATTCAAAAAATCATTCTATTCCACTATTTTAATTCAAAAAATCATTCTATTCCACTAACGAAAAATTTCCCAAAAAAATTGGTTTTGTTTTAACAATAAAACCACTCTATTCCACTAAACTTGTTTTTTGGTTTATTCAAAAAAATTTCGTAAATGTTAGTTTTGCATCAAATTTTTGTGGTTTATTGGTTCCTCTCGACGAGACGAATCTAAAGAGTATAAAATCATAGTCAAAACTAATTTTTTTTAATAAAGTAAAAAATACGTGGTTTATTGGTTTAATTTTGGCTTTATTAAAAAATAATTAATTTTCACTATAATTTCATATTTGTTAGATTCGTCTCGTAGAGAGGAACCAATAAACTACAAAAAATTGACGCAAAACTAATAAATGCAATTTTTTTTTGAATAAAGACAACAAATAAACCAAAAAACCAATTTTTGATTTTTTTGCCAAAAAACCAATATTTTAGTGGAACAAGTTGTAGATTTAAACTACAACTAAAGGTCTAAAAAACTAAAAACTCAAAAAACCTTTAGTGGAACGCCCCCTGATTCTTTGAAGCCTTGCATAAGCATCTCGAATACTGGACATGATTAACGCACTTCTATTGTCTGATGTTAGTGAAAATGATTAGTGTGTTTATTAGTCGTAATTTTTGTGGCTGAGTTTTCCATTTTTAGCACTTATGACTTTTGGTACTTCAATTTCCTATTAGCAAAACGTCATTTGCCTAAAAGTGCTAAAAATTTGTCGGCTTTTGAGAGACGAGTCCAGCTTTTAAGTCAAGCTCTTTCTCCTTGCTTTGTCTCTCGTTAGGCACACAGGAGGCCAGGGGTACAATAGACAATTTATCTTTTCGGCCGGTACTCTTTTCAAGCGAATCAGGTGCATTTCTCTGTACTGAATTGTTAAAAGTCAAATGACTTTTAGCACTTTTAAGTAGTTCAAGGCAAGACTTCAATATTGCACAATCTTAAGGAGTTCAAGTAAATAACTCGAGGTTTAGGGAGTTCCAAACAATATTATCATGTTCACATATTTTCAACGGTCAAACTTTTTGATTCTCCTAGTGTAATTGAAAACTTTTGTGCGCCACTATAGGAAGCAATATTGTTGTTACCTAGCAATTGTCGTGCGAGACCTGAAAATGCCACGTAAGGCGCCTTGTACCATTTCGGTACCCCGGAGAGAGAGAGAGAGAGAGAGAGAGAGAGAGAGAGAATATTCCAGGGAATCAAAAGAAGGAAAATAAAGCGCGAGAGTTGCGTAGAGGTGCCTCTCACTGAAAGGCCTTGCGAATTTTGTTTTTTCATCTTTTGAGTAGATTCTATTAACCTCCCCTATATTTCAAAGAACATATTCACACCCCTTATGGCCATTTAGGATAGCTTTCAGTTAGCTTCCTCCTCTTTTACCAGTCGTCTTGTTGTCTTTTCTACAAAGGAGAAAAAAAAAAAAAAAAAAAACAACTTGAAAAATGAAAACGAAGCGTGGATGACAAGTAGAGACGGAATATAATTGCAAATTAACCATTCTTTCTTACATTTGAAGCCCTGCATAAGCATCTCGAATACATGGACTGATGGACATGATTAACGCACTTCTATGTTAGCGAAAATGATCATTGTGTTTATTAATTGTAATTTTTGTGGGCTGAGTTTTCTGTTTTTAGCACCTATTACTTTTGGTACTTCAATTTCCTATTAGCTAAGAGTCATTTGCCTAAATGTGCTAAAAATTTGTCGGCTTTTGAGAGACAAGTCCAGCTTTTTAAGTCAAGCTCTTTCCTTGCTTCGTCTCTCGTTAGGCACACGGGAGGCCAAGGCTACGAAACACAATCTATCTTTTCGACCGGTACTCTTTTCAAGCAGATCAGGTACATCTCTCTGTACTGAATTGCTAAAAGTCAAACCAAAATGACTTTTAGCACTTTCAAGCAAAAATGACTTTTAGCAATGGATACTAAAAACGGGAAACTCAACCGTACTCACTACTTGTAATATATTTGCCTGCTACTGCACTGCTACGTAGCAAAAGGAATATCATTATTTTTTCCGATATTGCTAATATTATGGAAACATCGTTTGCTATTTTGTAAAGTTACTTTAGTCAATAATCTTGGTTAAATGTTGTTTAAGGCAAGACTTCAATATTGCACAATCTTAAGGACTTCAAGTAAATAACTCGAGGTTTAGGGAGTTCCCAACACTATTATCATGTTCACATATTTTCAACGGTCAAACTTTTTGATTCTCCTGGTGTAATTGAAAACTTTTGTGCGCCACTATAGCAACCAATATTGTTGTTACCTATGAGTATGTAGAGTCACCTAGTCAATGATACTATGGAGTATTAATGTTAATTAATGTTGTCTAAGGTGAGAATGCACAATTTCGAGGACAACGAGTAAATAAAACATGGGGGGTGGGGGTTGGGTTTTCAACAATCTTATTATTTTCATTGCGCGTATTTTCAACGGCTCAACTTTTTGATTCTCAAGAAAATCAGCCTGCCACGGTGCCACCACACAAGGGCCCGTTTGGATGCAGTTTTAGGGAGGGTATGAAGCAATCAGGAGATAAGGAGATGATGTGATGTTTAGCCTAAGGTTTGGGAACAAAAAAATACATCCGAACTAAATAGTCGCCGGCTAAATAATCAGGGGAAGCCGGACTAAATAAAAAATAATCAGGGGAAGCCGGACTAAATAAAAGCGGGCTTCGACACTCACCCTTCCACCAAAAATGGCGGACAATCTGTAGCCATTGATTTGTAGCCGTTGATCCGTAGCCGTAGAACTGAAGCCGACAATCTAAAGCCGTTGCCATTGATAAGCCACTGTCGTTGCCGTTGATCTAAAGCCGTCGCCGTTGTAAACAAACCGCCGTTGCAGTTGGACCAGAGAAGGGGTTTAATGGAACAAAAATGGGACATTTCTTTTTTTTTTTGATCAGCAAATGGGACATTTCTTTGTCTACTTTTTTTCGTGGTTTACAATGAAGTGGAGTACTATTATAAAGAGAGAATTTTTATTCGGTGTGCCAGTGTATGAAGTTGATTATTATTATAAAATGGGACATTTCTTTCTCTAACATTTAATATTCTTAATTTATATAAAAAAATATATTAAATGAAGAATTATAACTTACCTATTGACAAATATATCAAAACAATTCATTTATGTATTTATATTATTATTTAAATGCATAATCTAATAAAGGCACTCGCAAGGACAAAATACTCACGTGACAGATTTTTCCATCATCTACCCTACTTATTCCCTTTTCAATCTTTCATCCAAACCATGTACTATTTAGTCCACTTCTTAACTGTAACATTAATCTGAGTCGACCATTCTTATTTAATCCTCCGACTATTTTATCCCCAAACTAGAACACACCAAAAGTCATGAATTTGGGCTTTGATCTTGATCTTGCCCTGAAATCTTTGTTCAAATGGAATTGAATTTGGGTCGGTCAGTCTATGGTCTAAAAGCGATACCAATTGTCAAAACAAACTGGAAAAAATAGTACACAAATGTCAAGAGTATCTGAAAATAACATTTTTTCCCCATAGTTGTCCTACAAATCCTATCCCTATTAGTACAAGATAAGACTATCCTTTTTGACAAACCATCGAAGTGATGGCCCCAAAATAAAATGATAATCCCTCACATATGTAGTCCTCATTCGAGTTAATGGATACAATAAGCTACTCCAAGCCTTAACCATTTCAAGTAATCTGTAACAAAGTTCCAAATGTTTCAACCTTCAGTTGTTCCTTCACTTGCCTTTGTATCAAGCTCTTCCAGAGCAGCCCACAACTTTGGATCTTCAAAATCCTTTATAAGAAATGCAGGTTTTGCTTCCATTAGCAAATGCTCCGGACTTCCCGTCGTCAAACCAACCACTGGCAGCCCAGCTGCCACCCCAGCTTTAATTCCAGATACAGAATCCTAAGTAATCAGAAACAAAAATCTTGTGTCAATTATATGGAGTGAAAAGCAATAAGAAAACAGAAGTGTCTTAAAATACCTCAAATACGAAAGTGTGATCCTTCGACACATTTAGTAGTTCAAGTGCCTTCAAGTAAGGAGCCGGGTGGGGTTTTCCATGCTCACATTCATTCCCGAGAACCACATATTCAAAGAATTCGGAGAGCCCTAGAGCTGAGATCATCAGCTCAGCATTTTCTCTAGGAGCATTAGTGACAGCAGCCCGTTTCAGACCACGATCTTCCACCCATTTCTTCAATTTGTAAAGGCCTTTTACAGGTTGCAATTTATCCTTTGCCAATCTGTTTACTCCATGTAACGAGTTATAAGGTGGGAGCTTGAAAAGTTTATGGGGGAGAAGAGAAATTTACCTCCTAAACATGGCTTCTTTATCATCGGTGAATTTTATTCCCCTCTGGTGATCATTGGGGAAGAAGAATGTAGCCATGTCTTCATTATGCTTCCCGGAAATGAATTCAGCATAGAATTCCTCCGTAATTGGAACCCCGCCGTTGAAACCTATCTGTTAAACACCGCAGTATCTGTTAACATCCAAAAGCAATGTCGCGTGGCATGTCACCCAACTTACAATTAAGGCTGTGTTTGGACTTTGTTTTGGGGAATGAACTTAATTACAGTTTTAAGGTTTATGAAGTTGAATCTGTTATCTTTTCTTTTCCCCTCACAAATCCCTCCCCGAAACAATGATCCAACCACAAACTATGTGAAAGGTTCCCTTGTCATTTAAACCACAAATAAGAATCATTTTTCATTCAGAAATGTCAATAGAAAGATGATGTTCCCTTAATCATGCCATGGCCTGAAGCAAATGTGATTGGAAACCAAAAATTGTTTTCAGTGTTCAGAAAAGCTTTCTTACCTCTGGAAGCATTTCCCGGTAAGCTTGGTAGTGAATGGGGTCCGAATCACATAGAGTTCCATCAACGTCGAATAATATTGCTTCGAGAGGAGAAAGTCTAGAGAGAGGTGACGTGCTGCTAACACAATCAAGGGGATAATAAGTCAAAACATACCAAAAATAAATAGCTGGAAAAATTTCTCATGTCAACCGCCAACTCAGTCCATCAGATTAATTAATGGAATTGGAATTATACGAAGGGGATGGCTTTTCATTTACAAGAGCAGATGGTAGTTTACTCAAACAAGCTGATTTCCAGAACAAATCATGGTGACTACAGATAAAGGCTACAGACAGCCTACAGATTATCCAGAACAATCGGGAAACACGATTTAGTTCAAGGAAAAGACTGCAAAATAGAGGCTACATATTATCTTAGATAAAAAACTTAGCTAGTGCATTGTGCTTTTGATTGACATCATCAATCGAAATGCCTTACTTCTGCTGATTCACGATTCAATTTATGCAAGAACATACTTATCGATGAAACAAAAGGGTTATATCCAATCAGCAATTACCACCATAAAGATTATACCAATTAAGATGCCAACTTTCAAAATTAGATTAGAATAAAAAAAAATAAAAAATAAGAGTTCTATTTCTATCCAAAGAAACCAAATGAACTGAGCAAACACTACGTATAAACCAGGCGCACGAGTATGCCACTTAGTACGATGGCAATGCAATATAAACGACATTCTATCAGCAATTTTTCATTTTAACAGATGATCAAGCTCAGTGACTCAGTCACTTGATAATTATTCATTCCGATAACACAATAAACCTTTTCATTTCAAAACATAGAATGGGGTTTCAGATATCCATGGATGGATGTGTCCAAAACTTTGCTTACAAACAAAAAATAATTTCCAGAAACAATTGAAATTCATTCTTACAAATCATACAAAATACTTTAAAGGACCCTGATGTGAAATACTCGGCATGTGTTACTACAGTGTTAGCACAAGCATACTGTGGTGGGCCGAATCCGACTCTGCTTGGGCCTGCCAGAATGAGGCAGCCCAGGGTCCAAAAGAGGCGTGTTCGGCCAAAGCCTACGGTCCAACCCATTCCGTATGGCCCAACTCTTATTGGACAAACGTCCGGGTTCAGTGCAAATAAATCTGGAAGCTTCTCAATAAATTGGAAATGGTTATTTCGGGAAGATCCTTTTATTTACTTACCAAAACAAAAAATTGGAAATGGGAATGCTATAGATTTTCAAACAGGGGAGGTGTTTAGATCAAGAAATAACAAAACCCACATAAAATCTCAGCGAAATTTGAAAAATCACCACATCAGAAAAGCAAAAAAAAAACATGGGAAATTATGAATTTACAGCAAAACTTGTTAGATTGACAGCTATTCCTCTCAAATGGGCGCAGAATCGCAGATCTTATCTTTTGTGAAACAGACCATACTTATATAAAGCTACATAAATGTCACAATATTTGGCAAACAAGGATGTTATAAATGGATGATCACCTGTTTGATGAGTTCTCATCCGAAGATACCGTCATTGCACGGCGACACTGAATAGCTTTCACAAAGGGTTCGCAACCAGAAATTTGTAGTACACGAACTGGGAATTTGAGAGCCGATCCAATCGAATGAAGTGCTTTCTTATTTTATCAATCAATCAAAGTAGAAAGAGAAAAGGGATTTTACCGGGGGAAAAAAAAAAAAAGAGTCGTGAAAAACAAGAGAGGGTCCAGTGGGAGGAGAGAGACAAAACTGGATCCAAGAGATTCGGAGAGGTGTCCCCTCGGGACGTCGCAAGATGCTCTGTTTAAATTAGTTGACATTGAGCTCCCCTGAAGTTTTGAGGAATTTGGATCCAAACCCTTATGTTTTGTTTTTATATCTCAACCATTATGCTTGTTTCAAATTAATTGAAGAATGGAAGGAAAAAAGGCTTCTCCTTGTCCCATGTTCATGAAAAAAGGTTTCATTAAGAACCATCAGTTAGTGTTTGAGATTTATTTCGTTTGGTGGTGGTGGTGGTGGTGATGAGTGCCAAGGTGATGTCAACTTGTAGGTCAAAAGAAAATTTGTCATGGCCAGGGATGGAGCCCTTTAGTGGGGGAAGGTGGCACGTGCCACCCACCATTTAAAAAATACAACCAAAAAAAATGTTTTTTTGAAAAAAAAAATGAATAAATATAAAAAGAGGAAAAATTTGAACAAACTACTTTGTCTCAATTGGTAAAGTGCATCAACTTTGGGATCACCCACCAGGATTCAATTCCCCTTCACCCCATTATTGGTTTTACTTTTGCCTTACTATCGTTACCCACTTTTGTCTCAGTTTGCAATTTTTTTTTTTTTTTTAACTAATTGGAATAGGCTTTAACAATGAGGAAAAGCTTGAACAATGAGCTACTTTGTCTCGGTTTGCAATTTTTTTTTTTACTAATTGGAGAAGAAAGTGACACATTTGAACATTAATATTTTTCTCAAAGAGAGTTGCAATAATGCAATGATTGAAAAAATGCAATGATCGACATGATTGTAAAAATGCTAAAACTTTGAGAAATCTCTCTTTCACGTCGATTTAAATATTTGTATGAATAAGTTACGGATTACTCATCATTTTACCCGTACAATGAAAGTGAGATTTCTCATTGGCTCTGACATCCATAAAACTTAATACATTGTAAACAAAAAAAATGAAAAAATTGCAATTGGGAGCATCGTCGGTTGGGATCAAGAAAAATTAATAATGTATGCTTGTATTTGAATACCATTAAGAGAGTCGGAGGAAGCCTTTACTTATTTTTCACAAAAAAATAAAACCATGACACCACCTAGTTATATGACTTCCTAACTAAATTTTTCCTTCATATTTTTCCACATAACATGTAAATAGTTTTTCATTGAAAGGTGCCACCCCCGTGGCCAGATCCGGGCTTTGTCCTTGTTTAGGACACCATCTTAGTGGCTTTGAATTCTTATCGCGACATCCTCAAATAAATAAACTCCAAACCGCCCTTTCTCTCCCTCTCCAAAGTTTCTTTATTTCTCTTTCCAAATCTCTTCCAATTTTCTAAATATTTCTCTCTCCAAATCTTTCCTAATTTCTCTCAATCCCCCTCTCCTATATTTCAAATCTTCTTTTTTTCCTAATCTTTTAATTCTCACTTAACTTCTCTCCAAACTGAGGAAAACTACGCAAATAAAAAAAAATGAAAAATTCCTTATCACAACGAACAAAGAAAACGTGATAAATTAATGAACCATCACAAACTATGTAAGAAACATGATAAATTAATGACCCATCTTAAATCATGTAAAAAAGATGATAAATTAAAAATAATTTTCACTGTATGAATCACCTATACATGATAAATTAATGAATCATATTAGACTGACTATACATGATAAATTAATGAACCTTATTAGACTATGTAAAAATATTATAAATTAATGAACCATATTAGATTATGTAAAAAAATGTGATAAATTAAAAATGATAAATATAGAAAACATGATAAATTAATGAATCATGTCTACTGTACGAATCACCTAACACTATAAATAAATTAAACATGACTACTGTTTGGAAAATCATGAGTACCAAATATACTATGAAACCCGAAATCAAATCTATGAAAACCATGAGAGATAAGAATTAAAAAAAGAATAAACTCCTCCCCATACACTATGAACTGGGATTTTCACCTACCAAAATTACCCACAAATAACGGAAAAAAAGAATTATCCCATAAATCACTATTAGTACAAACCCAAGCACCGGCGATAGTGAACAGCGATGGCGGGACAACGACGGTGATCTGCCTCAAACAAGTGTATTCCTCCCTCCAGCCGACCACCACAATATCCTTCTCTTCTCATCTCCACCTCAATTTCAATCTACAGTCTTTTTGATGGCCTTGAAAAAAAAAGATTAAAAAGCTAGTTCCTGTTCCATAGATGAATATTGAATTTTGTTTCCAAGATTTGAATCACAATCAACTCCTTCATTTTCCGAGTTATCAAAGTAAAATAAGGTCAGTGACTTTCACCAGTGAGTGCGATTTTCTCCAGAATTTGGATACAATCGCGTCGCGTCATTTCGAAACCTAGAGCAGGTGGGGTTTTGGCAATTTTCCACGAGTTTATATCTAGAGAAATTCCGATAAAAAAAAAACATCTAGAGAAGTTGGGCAAGATTGCAAGACTTATAACAGGATAGTTGTTGTAAGAACCCGAAAATTTTCTTTTAAAAACATTTTCTTTACTTTTGAATTAAACGTGGGTTTTAAACATTATACGAATATAATGAGATGTGGATAGGTGGATTTGTTGGTGAATAATTTATGGTTGTGGACTTAGTTGATTATGCGAGGTAGTAGAAGGGGGATAGTGTAATAAATGGATGAATGTGTACGTGGGTGTTTGTGTCGGCAGTCAAAAAACAAAAAGGAGAAGAAAAAAACTCTCTTCCTCTCATCTTTCACCCCACACCGAAACCCCCCCCCCTCTTTCGTCACCCGTCTCTCCCTCGGCTCTCTCTCTCTCTCATAGGGGTTTGATTCTACTCTCTCTAAGTGTTTATCTATGTTTTGATGCATATTCTGGCTAAATTTTTTGTAGTTGTTGCTTGGGTTGAGATTCCCCACATACACATGGCCGGCCCTTGGGCAAGGCCCAAGAGGCCCGGGCCTAGGGCATAAAAAATTAGTCCAAAAAAGGGGGCACTCTAATAATTTTTAGTATTAGGTCGAGTATGAGTCTTTTGAAGCCGAAACAAGTAGTCCAATTAGGTTTTAGGGCTCTAAAAATTATTCATGTTGAAGTCCAATGATACTCACAAAGCAAAAACCCATTTGGTGGCCCAACTTGTTACGGAGGATAAACACACTAATTTTTTTTTTAGAAAATTATGTAGTGAATAGGTTCACACCAATCCTTTTTAAAGATATGTTCTTGTTCATTTTATATTTGGGCTGAGCGTTCAAAAGAGATTAACCAAAATTTTTGATATGTATTATAAGAAAAAAAATTTGAGTGGTCATGTGACAATTGAAAGGTACATGTAGCGCGGCTAGTGTCCACATGCCAACATTAACGGGTAATTGATCCACAGCCGGCACCAAAGCCACAACTTGTGCTTCCATTCAATGAAATGCTGGTGGCGCAAGAACAAGACGACATTGCCCATGTCGAGCCGCTTCTCCTTGACTAACCAGCTCCACCCTTTGCTGTTTAATATGGACAAAAATAATTATGTAAACAACTAATTCCGCTTTTGTTCTTTAGTTATAAAGAAATATAGGGCACAATTTCGAAATTAGGCCTAAGGCACCCAAATACCTTGGGCCGGCCCTGCACATACATGTGAAAATTTGTCAAAAGCTGCCCGAAGAGGGCTGGGTATCGATACCAACTTTTCCAGGTATCGATACCCATGATTCTGTTGATCTTAAATTTGCTAAAATGGGGCTAGTCCTAGGTATCGATACCCACAATTTACTTCACATCCTGACATCCGGAATCCGGACCTCATGGTTCTGAAACAATCTCGACGATCCGAGCCGTTAGATGTGTTCAAAACATGTTTTTTAGGTCCATCGCTAGGATTCGTGAAAAACAAACGCTCGGAAGGGGTTGATCGGAGCAGTTTTTGTGAAAAATGCGCTCGGATCGTCGAGATTTGATCCGTAAAGTGACGAAAACACAATGGTCCGGATTTTGTTCCTATCCGGACGTCCGGATAGGAAGGGTACTCTCGATACCCATATGCTAATTGTGAAATTTTTCTCTTGGCTTCAGGTGGGTTTGGTTGGTACGTATTTGAAATAGTTTTTTGTCTACACTTCATATCCAGGCAAAATACTCGTTTATGACTCGGTATCCGTTGTTAGTCCATTCCCCCATACTTGCCACTTCCATTTTAATTCAAGGATCGAAATGTTCATCTGCGTGGACACGACACATGCTAAAGTAATAAAATCGATAACGTACTTGGAATAAAGTAAGGGTGAGTTTCCCACTTGATAAAATCAGATTTTATCAAGTTTTGATAAAATCAATTCTTGATTTTATCAAATGGGGAAAAAAATCTGATAAAATCTCAGATTTTTAGTACAAAAATCTGAGATTTTATCAGATTTTTTTCCTCACTTGATAAAATCAAAATCAACTCTTGATAAAATTTGATTTTATCAAGTGGGAAACTCACCCTAATAATGTTTTGTTAATGACGATAGTGGCAAATATGAGATACATGCTTGGGTTGATTAAGGTTTAATGAATGAACTTGAAATGATTGGATGAATATGATAATGTGGATACTAGGGCCACCATTCGGTGCGTCCCTGGACATGGGTGAACGGAGTCCACGAAATCCGGCAGAGGAATATATTCCTTATGTTCAAAGTTAATTGATGTGGTGAATAATTGAATGACGGGAAATGAATGAAAGAGAGTAGATTGGACACTTGAGTACATATGGACACTGAGAGTTGGATGAAGAAATTTTATTTGAATGAGATCACAATTTGTGAAATGACGACACTTGATTTCATGTTTGGCTTACATTTTGATATCGTTCATTTGTTAGTTGGTAAGATTACCGTATCTCTTTCGTGCTCATCTCGTTTCATATGCATTTAGAGTTCGTAGAAAAACCTCTACTGGGCTAGTAGCATGAATTGATTGGAATGCGGTGCATGTTCATGGATGGAAGAACTTCATGAAAGCTATTTAATCATCACTCATATGTTATATCTTTTGTAAAAGATCAACTTGTAACTTAATCTTTTCAGTTTTATTTTAGGGAAAATTTCAAAACCCCCCCCAAACTTTACACTCAATGTCTCAACCCCCCCCCCCAAACTTTACACTCAATGTCTCAAAACCCCCTGAACTTCAATAAACTTCAATTGCATACCCAAACTTTCACTCCGTTAATCAATTTACCCCCTACCG
>JAXBDA010001314.1:0-57035 GCA_036023075.1 Gaultheria prostrata
TGACGGCTGGATTAAGTACATAACTTACACCTTCCGTCGGGGCTCCCGGGGTACGGGCAAGCAAGGGGGAGTAAATCACAGTTTGGTCACAGTCCTTAGTGGTTAACCGGGAGGAAAGTTCTCTAGGTTGAGAACTTAGATGAACATGTAAGTTAATGGCTAGTAATGAAATCAGCTATGTGTTTAATTTCTGCTTTACGATTTATTTCCTGCTTATTCCTTTAATTACTGTTTTTCAATCATATATGTTGTACTTGTATGTTAAGCAAGGGTTGGGAGGGTAAGAGTTAGCTATTGAGTGATTTATCGCTCATGGTGTTACACTTTGTGTGACCCTGGTATAATACCATGATGTTGCTTCGCGACTCGGACGTATTATGCCAGACTACGATCAAGCAGGTACTGTTGGAGTCGAGGGAGACGGTTATTACGAAACCGAGGATATCCGGAAGGCCAGGCTCAGAAGGAGCAGTGGAATCCGGAACTGAACCCTAATCTGTAGAACCCACCCCTTTATTTTTAAGGTTGGATCTGTAATATTAATTTCATGCTAAGTATTTTTGTAATGGGTTGCACTTCACGTTTTCCAATGTGTACTCTGATGGAAACTCATTTTATTAAATTAATCCTAATTAGTTATCTTAATTAATGCTTCCGAAAATCCGGGTCGTTACCCTGGATTTGATCGAAAAATTTCACCGTTGGGAGAACAAATCCGGGAGCACCCAGACTAACTAACGACAACCTCCCCCCAGTCGTTAGCAAATCAGGGGGGATTTGTAGATTTTTTATACCATATTACCCCTCTAAATCCACCACCACCTCCTCCTCCTCCTCTTTCTTCTTCGTTAATCACACACGAACAACACATACACGAACTTGGAAGCCCTGAGAATATTGACATTTGCATTGAAAGGAAACATTTTTTGATATATATCTATATATATTAGTTAAAATGGATAATGACATTTTGTTTTACTTTATCAATTTTTGTACGGAAATATTTTTTTAACATCTAATATAATTTAAAACATATTTATGTATTTATTGTGCATTTATTCTATTTATAATGTATTTATTCTAATTATAATAAAATCAATGCATTTTATTTATTAAATTAATATATTGAGGGCAATTAAGTCATTTGACAACTTATCCTATCATATCCACCCTTCAAATCCCCTTTCTCAAAAAATCATCCAAACACCTTATATACAAATCCACCCTACTTAGGTTGATCAAAAAAAAAAAAAAAATCCACCCTTCTCAAAAGGTGGGTCCGCCCTCTTTACAAATCCACCCTCATTACCAATCTAGCTTCAAATCCACTCTCATTACAAATCCAACCTAAAATCATCTCCAGCGTCCAAACGGGGCGTTAGGTTGACCTAAACTCCCACAATCCCAACTGTTATCCTACCATCTCAAATGAGCCTATTTGTATGTGTTTTGAATGTTGACCTCGAAAAAACACTTAGCAAGGGAAACCCAAAACTAAAAAAGGGAGAAAATATTAGGTTCACATACCACTTCTCATTTCCCTAAACAAATTCAAACTTAAAACTCCAACCTGCCCTCGTACGATCCAGGGAAATTATTTCTTTCCTCAGTAACCTGATGGGAACTGTTGGAAGAAACCAAATTCTCAGTAAAGGACCTCCTAACAACTGCGTTAAACAATTGCTGATCAAAAGCCAAAAAATATGTGTTAAGCAGTAGTCTTAAATCACTGGCCAAGACCGCTCCTCGTGAGTACACCAGATCCAAGAAAACAAGTCACCCTACCAAATCGCCAATATCCAAGACCGAATGTGTACTATGATAAAAGAGAGAAACGTACACATACATCACTTTAATAATGCCTGCAAGAAAATGAAAGGAAGTAAACGGAAACAGCACCCTTTGTCGTGAGGTCAAAAAACTTATATTTTGCTACTATATAGCAATATATACACCAAATTACTGATATTCCCTCCTGGTAATGAATACTTCATAACAGTTAGCAATCACAAGTTGTAACTCATGAAGAACAAGAAAGCATGCACACGCCTGGACGATAAGCCCAAGCTGGAGGCAACCGAGCATATTTTTCCATTCCTGGTTGATCATCAAAGGGCCGTTCCATAACTTTTAACAGATTTCGAACCTCTCCAAAGTCACCTTGTTCAGCAGCATCGATTGCACTTTGGCATAAATAGTTCCTAAGAATATATTTTGGATTCACAGAATTCATTGAGGCCTTTCTCTCCTCATCTAAAGTACCACTAGCAGAAAGCTGTGGAAGGAAAATGAAGAATGTGAGGAACAGCAAATCTGATAAGACTGTTTGTAGCCCAATAGGCATCTAACAAAAAACATCTACTTTCCATCAAGAGAAAGTGCAATGAGAAATGTGCATGTGTCAACATATTTCAATATTAATCTCTTGCTTATGTAGTTGTTACCAATCTAAATTAGATGACTCAAACATGCCCTTTTCATTTCCGAAGTCAGTTGCTCATGATAAAGGCAACATTGAGAACAAGTTCTGTCAAGAAAGAAGGGCAAAGTCATCCTTCTAAATTCTGGAATAGATCAACAAGGCAACTGCGAAAATCTTCTGAGTCCATGGCTGAGGAATTAGGCTTTGTGTTTCCACTTAATTAGTAGTTTTTAAAAGTCATCGACTCCTCAGTTAACGACTGTTACGATTACCAGCACAATATTAGTTGAGTTCCATTTCTGAGCTCCAGTGGAAAGTGGCTAATGGCTACGAAGGAGAAGGAAGAAATCAGTTAATGACTGGATGGATATAACAATAAATTTTTGTTATCTACATATCCCTACACAAATCAATGATACAAACAGTCAAGGGGGAAAAGTCTACTCCTTTTGGCACTAGAATACAGTCGGTCACTTCCTTCTTCGTGTGAGGATGATGGGGGCTAGAATCCTTCCCTACCTCCTTCTGTCTTACTTATACACAGGCATCCACGCATGCAAACCACATATTTTCATGGAAATGTGATTAGATGTTCCAAATGGAATCCAAACAGAAGAGTGTGGACAAAAGTGTCCCAAATACAAAATCCATACACAAAGGTAGTATAACCCGCTGTCAGACATGGATTAGCAAGAGTGAATCCTACAAAAGGATCTTGAGTTCCTTAATGAGAATCAGTGGACTGAAAACTGATTGACGCTTTAGACAACTTTTGGCTAATGTGACCAGGCTACTTGTGCGGCTCACACTCCAACTTTGCATCCGTCGCTTGTGTGATGCCGAAATAATTTGAATGAAGAAAGGAAATGTTCAAATCTTCATGCAAAATATGGATAGGTCTGCCAAAGTCATGATATAAAAATAGTGTCACTGTACCTCCTGTATGTAGGTTTGAACCCAGGTGGTCCATGCCTCTTTGCGCTCCTTTCCCATATCCAACAGAACAGCTTTTAGCGGAGTTAACAATTCCTTTTCTGGAATGCTAGGATCAGCTTTAATATTGGAAAGCAATCGGAAGAAATTTGTATAATCGACTTTGTCCACAGCCATGTTGTTAAGAAGTTTACTAATCAACTGTTTATTGTACTTTGGCAGGCCAAGTTTTCTGGTCATTATTGCTTGATACTCGTCCATAAACTTGGTTCCATATCTGCAACAAGTAGAGAACATTAACCATTAGCACATAAGCCAACCAGAAAACCATTTGTATCGCCAAATAGAAAATACCTTTCCATGGCATAATTTGACTCCTTATCACTTATTAACTGAGCGGCTGAGAGAGTCGAGGCAAACTGTGCGATATTCCATAAACCAATATCAGGCTGATTTGCAAAACAATACCTTCTCCCTGGAAGATCTGTTGTATTTGGAGTGTAACTTGGGTCAAAAGCATCCAAGAAACCAAAAGGACCATAGTCGATACTGAGACCTAGCACACTCATGTTGTCGGTGTTCAGCACCCCATGTGTGAAACCAACACCTTGCCACCTTGCTACCAGGGAAGCAGTACGCTCAGCCACTTCCACTGCCCAAGCTAATATAATCCACAAGGAAAAAAAAGGATGAGCAAAAATGACTGTAGAAATTGCATTGAAGGTTATGTCAAATACAACCAGATCAAAAGAGGGACTGTTTAAAAGATGAAAACTGCTTATTAACATGAAGTGAGGAGACAGTGAATTCAGTATGATACGAAAGAAGAGAAGATATCTGAGATATCAACCGCAAAATAGAGCAGGTCCTTCTGTAATTGAACCAGAAAACCACCAGAATTAACAGGTGAGTAGCCCAGTCATCCGTGTGCATCCACAATGTCTGTCCAGGTTTCCAAGACTAGGCTACAAAATTTCTAAGATTGAAATTGACTCTGTTAAGAAACCAATTTAAGAAGCTCCAGCCAATGCTTCTTTGGCTTCCTTAGAATCTCAAGATCCGTCAGGCAGAAAAAATTGTTTTCCAGGGTAAGAACAGAAGTGTAATTTCTCAATACCAATGCAAGTGCAACATTAGACCTACGATAAAGGGTTCAATAATAGTTGCTAAAATGTCATTCTACCAAAAAACAGACATGCCGTTAGGCTTTTCACTAGTAATATGGGCCATTAAATATCTCCGAATTTAAATAATCACCTGCATACTTGTTTGAAGTCAGATCCACAACTTCGCTGTCTTCCTCTCCTGTGCTAAAAGACAAACTCTCACTCTTAATCATGTTCTCAACATGAGGGAAGTGATGCCGAATAGTGTAGTCTGCCAAAGTACGAACAATGTCGAGGTCTTCTTTACCTCTGGAGGCATGTATCTGATATGAACCAAAACGCAGAAACGACTGGGCAACTCTACAAACAATTGCACCAGGTTCTTCCTTTGGATTGCCACTGCATGGGAACAAACAAAACATGAGGAGCAATGAAATCAGTTATACACCACATGGCTAGCAACTACTTCAAGTAAGAGGTACCCCAAGTATTTGTATTGCTGGCTTTAAGTTCATAAAACCTGTCTTCTGCCTAAGGAACCAAATTTTATTTCATCTCAGAGGCGTTTTTTCTTTCCAACGTTTCCACCAACATTGGAATCCGGCAATTCAAATTATTCTACCAACACTAATCCAAAATGCATTGAAACATGACATTCTACGCCGCATGCCAAACCATCAAGTAATTTGAACACCTATCAGATATCCAAAAATGATATTTTCATAAAGTCCAAATTCTTTTGACATCTCCATCATGTCCCGGCTATATTACGAAATGTTCTCTCTATCCTAGCCAACCGAAACAACATTTCAAAACAAAATGTTAATCCTCAGTTATATACCAGAGTTATGAACAAACACTCATAATCTTCCCCTCCAAATTTGTTGATATTAGAAATTAATGTCCTAAATTAACTCATGAAGTAACTTTAAGTTGTCAAACCATAAAGAAAATAAATTCTTCAAATCCCAAACTTGGATCCCCAACTGAAGGAGCAGATAAAGCAATCGGGAAAAAAATGAATCACCCATTTTTAATACATTATATTCATGATAAAGGAATGGCATAACATACTCATAAAACATGTCGCGGGTGACATATTTTCCAGTGGTGACAAGACAAAGTGCACGCGTGGTTGGGATGCCTAGACTGTGCATTGCTTCACTACATAAGAATTCCCGTATGCTACTACGCAGAACTGCAAGGCCATCAGCAAACCGGCTATATGGTGTCTTCCCAGCACCCTTAAGCTGCAATTCCCACCTTTCAGATTTCGCATTCAAAACCTCCCCAAGAGTAATTGCCCGACCATCACCCAATTGACCGGCCCACATGCCAAACTGATGTCCGCCATAGCATTGAGCATAGGGCACTCTGTAAAACCCAAAAGTGGCCACTTTGAAAATGCTTCACTACAATCATAACTGGAAAAAAAAAAAAGTGAGGAATGACGCTTACGCTCCAACCAAAGGTGATGCACCGGAGAAGATAAGTGGGAATTCAGGTCTTTCAAATCTGAAACACAAGCAGCAGTTAGCAATCTAGAAAACCGGACATGTAGTAAAACAAGAAAATGGAAAGGGAAAAATTCATGGAAAAAGAATTATAAAATCAAATTGGACATGAACAATCCATCAGGTTAACAAGAATGCTGATTAAAAGCCAATAAAGGCCATCAGGGTTCAGGTCAGTGGAACAAATTAGCAGATGATCAATCATATGCTGGAAGTTACTCTACAATAAAGAAGAACCCCAGCAGGAAAGGGGCTAAACAAGGGGCTTTACTAACAGTTTTGATCTTCTTAGCATTCAGCTACAACTGTTTACAATAAGCAATGACTATAAGTGCCTCTCAAGATTCAAGTTGATAAATCTCACTCAAATTGTTGATAGGAAAAGTAACTGAGATGAATTGGTTTGTGAGAGCTCACAGGACATTTCAAGTGTCGGATGTAAGTACTTCTCTTACACCGTCTAAATATATATAGATGCAACTTTTCAGAACCGGCTATTTGGCACATGTGCGGAAAAAAAAATTACTAACTCTTTAGGATCCAAATCAAGCAACTCAGCCACTGATTCTGACCATGCAACAAGCTGCGGGTTCTCCACCTCAACAGACGGGCTTACTTTGGTGTAGCAAGCATGAAAGACCTACAAAATGGAAAGCAGAAAGTATAACATATTGTCTGTAGATAACAAATCAGCTAATAGATATGCAATGCATACAAAAACAGTAAAAAATATTACGAGACACTAATGGCTCTCTGAATTAAATTTGCTTAATGGTAGCAAGAGCTCGAAAAATGAACTGTTTCCTCACTAAGCAGTCTTCTTGTCGGTTTCAAGATTCATTAACATTACCCATTTGCATGAAGTTCAAGTCCTAAAAAGGGACTCCTGTGCTGCTTCTTTTTTGGAAGGCTGTGGGCACAGGTACTCGTCAAATCAAAAGGAAGAACAAAATTAATAGGCAGGCAAAACTCCACAGATGATGAATAAATTGCAACACAATACAAACTAAACTTCACCAAAACATGTTCTGCAAATCTGCCCAACCAACATATCCTTTGCAGAATAATTTAATCCGTCAAACTTCATTAAGAAAGAGTTGTTCTGTCAACTATACTACAAAGGTGCAAAATCCACTGACTAGACAAACAAAAAAAGCAAGCATAGTTTACTCCCCATCAATGGTGTCTTGGGAACTAATCTAATATATGCAGCCAGTTTAGCTGCATATTCCACGTAGTTCAATATTCCTAAAAAATTAATGTGCATTTCCTAATATAAGATTCGTATTGATATTAAAAAATTGGGGAAATTACCCGCTAATGGTAGCAAAAGTATATAAATTAGCCAAATGGTAACTACATTATGGAACCATAACTTCTTGGGGTTGGGGTTTACTCTTAGAGCCTCGGAGAATCAAACGGATTTCTTAGAAACCTCAGGCAACTAATTGTGATTTGACGGGGTTTTAAGAGCTTTCCTTTGGAAAGGTTCTGTGTAGAAAACTTATGGGGCAAAAGTGAGTTGGTTTTCTGTCTGTATGCCTAAACAAGAATGTGGATTGGGGTTCAGAACTCTAAAAGACTGGAACACGGCCTCAAAGCTTAGACATTTATTGGCTCTTAGAAAAAAATCTGATATTTTGTGGGTTAAATGGGTGCATACTTGCATCATAAAAGCTCAGTGTCTCTGTCTCGTCTGGCTGATGCCTCAAGGAATTTGAGGAAAATCTTCAAATTAAGAAGCGTCGGACAGCCCTTAATCAAGCATGTCATTGGCAATGCAATGATACTTTTCCATGGCTTGACAACTGGCACCTGTGGATTCTCTATCTAAAAAGTATGGCGATTGTTAAAGCATCCAACTCAAAATCAATTGGCAATGAGTGGAGAGGCCTCCCAGGCCCATATACTAGTTTTGGAGGTTATAGTCTATGTTGCACGGACCCACTATTTTTGGCGAAGTATCCATGTGGGTGCGGGTGCGGCTATTTTAAATCGGATACTTCTAGTTTCTGCAAATCTGATTTTACAGGAGGAGGAGGAGAGTTGGACGTACCTTGACAAAGAAGGGAGGCGCGATCAAAGAAGCGGATCAGATTGGAGATCGACTTGCAGTCGCCGACTCAGAGAGCAGAAAGGTAGACAATGACTGCTTGATTTTGTTTTTCTTTTCTTTTTCCTAAGCCGTTGGATGAAGAAAGATCAAACAATGGTGGCCTTTAAAAAATTGAAGTGACAGATCGGTGAATTTTTTTGTATTTTGTAGGCAATGTGCTGTGAAGTAGCCCATGCCTTCCAATTACCAAGGTAGTAGTATTTTCGGTGGATCTGGGATGTAATGGGAGTTGTAAGCAAATTAACTTGTAAGCATGTATACTTTTTGTATGTATCCTTTTAAAAAAAGACATGTATCATCATGTAGATTTTAGAGTGCAATTTTGTTCACCCTCTCTAAAAAGAGTGAACAAAACCTTCTCTCTTATTGGCTAAGAGGAGATAATGAGACCACCGTTAGCCCAACCCAACCCAACCCAAGGGTGTTCCACTAAAAGATTTTTGGCCTTTTGATTTATTACATTTTACTAGACATGTCATTCTCTCACAATACATCAATTAAAAAAAGCCAAAAAAAACTATTTAGTGGAACACCCAGAAAACTTCTATTCTCACAACAACAACAACAATAACAGAGCCCATCTAGTCCCCAGTCATTGGGGGTATGGGCGGGGATGGTTGAGGACAGACCTAACCTTCGGCAATATGCACAAAGTGACTGCGCTCAGGATACCACTGAAACAGTGGCCCCCCTAAACCTCCAAGAACCGACGAGCTACAAGGACGTTTTGTTGCAGAACCATGCCCCCAAATCAAAGCCAAAAGGCAAGGCATCTAGGAGGACAGGCCTAGAGACCCAAATCCATTTCCGTACTCATTACCATGCTTCCTTCATTCATGGTCCAGAGCATCTCAGAAAACTTCTATTCTCACTCTCCTAAAAAGAAAAAAGCGTCCCTTCTTTACAGAAAAAAAAACAAACATTTTTTAGGATAACAAAATTTGGACACATATCCCCGATTCCCCGTATCCTCCATTTTTGGTCTTGAGGTGCCTGACCCTTAGATATACACCCATATCTGATACCCACACCCGAGTCCGAGTAACATAGGTTATAATTAACCAATGTGGGATAAGCTCAAACACAACCTGCACGTGCAACTTCTGACTCGCATGTGGAGAGGTAAACTACATAACATAGGGATCACAACGAACAATGAAACAATGTAGGGTTAAGGCACAAACGGAAAACAATCAAGAGAGTCTTGTCCAAAAGCCTAGTTCTAATACCATGTTAAAGCATCAAACTCAACAATTTGGCAATGAGTGGAGAGATCTCCCAGGCTCATATACTAGCTTTGGAGGTTATAATTGACCAATAGAGGACAAGCTATAACGGGGACTAAATTGTGCACAACCTTAGCAGGTCCCTCATGGCAAAGTATCTAGTATCATTCATCAAGGCAGTTGGAGGTGTCCAAGAGCTAGGAATTGGCTCACTCTGGACTTTGTTCCACATTCTGATGCACCAGATTAAGTTTTCTGGACCCCTGCCCCTAATGGCCAGTATAGTGCTAAATCTGCTTGGAATGTCATTTGAGGAACTGGTGGTCCTAATGTTAGGTAGGCTAAGCTGATGTGGTTCCCCCATCATGTACCTAGGTGGTCCTTTATTTAGTGGTTGGCATTTCAAGGAAAACTTGCTACCAAAGATAGATTGTCCTTATGGGGTGTGACTTCGGATGACTCATGTGTTATGTCAATGTTGTGCAGAATCCCATAACCACTTGTTTTTTGGATGCCAATTTTCTTCAGGGAAAGCTTGGGGAAAAGTGATCCTGAGATTGTCTTTGTCTGCCTCCATCTTCCACATTTAGGGAGAACATAATAGAAGAACTTTTTAGCATCAAAGTCTTGTGGTTGAGGGTGAGGTGACCAAGATCACTGAAGACAATAGGGCCTGTTTTTCTGCTTGGAGGGCAGTGGAGCCTACAAATGATAATAAGCATTTGGCTGCTACTTGGGGAGTATCCCAGAGAATTTTCAGAATGTAGTTGATCTGGTTTGTTCTGCTGTTGGTGTTTTCCTTTTGCTAGTCTCTTGCTTTTATGTTATAGTTTTTCTAGGGTAAATGTGTTTTCTGGTGATTCCGAGGGTACGCCTTTGATCCTCTCTTGTGGTTGGTTTGTTACTTATTGAATGAACTTACCCCAAAAGAATAATCGTGAATCCGTGATTTACCCAGTCTAAACCAATTCCTCCATTTCATACCAGAACAAGACATGGGCATATAGACCTACACAACATTTCACTTCAATCTCTCCCGAATTTACTTATACAGCCATAAACTAAATAACTTCAGTCCCAGTCCCCTAAGGGCATCTCCCACCCATCTCCAAAACTCCAAAATGGAGAATGGATGTGACATATTGAGGGAATATTTTATAATTTATCATTCTATTTCTTTTACTTTTGTACTTTATAAGAGAATTTTGGAGGGACCCATCGTACTTTTTAGAGATTTGATCTCCAAATTTATTTTTGGGTCTCTATATTTGGAGTCAAATGGAGACCCAAAAGTAAAAAGTGAATATCAAATCTCTAAAAAGTACGATGAGTCGCTCCAAAAAGTACAAAAGTTAAAAAAATAAGAGGATAAATTACAAAATATTTCCTCAATATGTCCCATCCATTCTCCATTTTGGAGTTTTGGAGATGGGTGGGAGATGCTCTAAGAGACACCTCTGTGGCTTAGGTTGCATTCCCCAAAAAAGATACTCAAGTTCGAGTCTCTTACCTTACTACTAGGATGTTTGCGCATAAGTCTAGACCCAATCATGAACGGTTTACTTCCAGGCAAGTATTCCTCAATCACATGGCTTATACAAACCGCACTAATTGCAGTATCAGTCAGCACAAATCCTCTTAATTCAGCCCCATAACTGTCAACTCACTAAACTGTCTTCCCTAGTTAAAAAAAAAAAAGAGGAAAAACTAGAAGTAGCAGTGGCAATAAGGGGAAACAATGTATCTAATAATTGGTTTAGGGGGCCCACTGTTTCAGTGGTACTCTGAGAGCAGCCACTTTGTGCATATTGTCAAAGGTTAGATCTGTCTCCAATAATCCCCGCACATACCCCCAATGATTGGGGACTAGATGGGTTCTGTTATTGTTGTTGTTGTAACGAGAGCACCATTGCATCCGTTAAGGGTACAAAAAAATACACATTGGGTAATTTAGGTCCCACTTGTACTTTGAAGTACACTTTTAAAGTACACTTGTAAGTTAAAGTACACTTAAAAATATACTTTAAAGTTTAAAGTACAAGTGGGACCACAATTGTACTTTTATGTAACCTAAACGGGTGCAATGTTGCACTTGTTAGCATTTCCCCTAATAATTTTACAGGTTACAATGACATCCCACTACAAAATTTCTATAAGCTCAACAAAAACTACACTATATATGAACTTCTTCAACAAACACATCCCTGATTTCTCAAAACACCCCATCTTGAAGCTTGTCAAACAAAGAGTACTCGGTTTTGGTATTTAATAAATTGAACTCCGAGCAAAGATAAGTGTAAAAATTACTACTCAATCACGTCATCGAATAGCATTAATTCAAATACCAAAACCTCAGTCACATAATCCTTCAGTAAGGCCCTTCTCTCCCACTCTCCATCCTCACTCTAGCGAATTGTAGTAATTTGGGATGTTTTTAAAAGAAGCTTTCATGCTCACTCTCGCGCATTGTGAGACTTAGGTCAAAACCCACGGAGGAAGGGTACAGAAAGGTCCAAGAAAACCAATCAAGTGATCCAAAACGTACAAGATACATGCGTACATGTGTATTTCCCAAGCAAACATATCGATTAAAGAAACAAAATGAACCTGTCGTGGAATGTTAATAGTCTTTGGATCTCCTGGCAACTCTCGTACGAAGGAATTGTCCCACCTCAGATCTTCGAGATTCAACCTAACCTTATCCTGACCTAAACTCTGCTTCTTCAAATCATCGGATATGGACTCGACCGACAAATCGGCGTCAACAGACGGCGATTCCATGGACAAGCCGCTGGAAGAGTCGGAAACGACACCGCGGAATGGGGAGAGTCGTTGGTGTGATTTATGGTGAGTGGAGTGATAGAAGTGGAGATTGGTGAGTAATTTAGTGGCGGAGAAGAGGAGGAGAGATGGCGGCGATTTGGGGGAGAGAGAGTTGAAGAGAGGACGGAAGTGGAGAGCCGTGGAGAGAGAGGAGGAGTGAGAGAGGGAGGCTGACAAGTGGGTGAGCATCGCGTATTTCTCTCTCCCTCTTGACTAGTAGTAAATACACTTTGTTTTGCTATTGTGTGAAGACGCCTATGCTGTCCTTTCGGTCAAACCAGATTGTTCGAATTTCTAGTTTAAATTTAAAATTGATTTTTTATACTTTATTGAGACATGTTTTTTTTTTTTAATATATCAACTTAAAAATCAACTAAATCTCATCTTTGACACGTGGTGGATTTCTACTATTACCCGTTGATACACACCAAAAAGTCTACTCGAATGAGGGGTGATTTAATGCGCTTTATGACTTATAAGTCATCCTTTCTCAAATCCATGTTTTGTTCGCGTGGGATAATATATGGGAGAAAATAATCTTTTTTAAAAAGTATTTTTTAAAAATATTTGTCGAAAACAACTTTTTGAAAATTAAAAATGAGAAAAAATATTGTTTCAAAAAAACTGCTTTTTAAAAAAATATTGGATAAAAACAGTTTTTGAAAAATAAAAGTTTGGAACTGTATTTTCAAAATAAGAATGTTGTGGCAACATTTTTTGGATAACAAAACTAACCAAATTTTTTCAGAACAATCCTATTCAGATTTTTTCTAAAAAACTGAAATAAAATTTTATCATAAAAACTGTTTTTGAAAAACATTTTGAAAAAACTTATTTTGGACAACAATTGTTCGAAAATAGTGCTTTTGAAAAATATTTTTTGAAAACCATTTTTTTTTAAACATAAAGTTTTTCAAAAAAAAAAATTTAGGCCTAATGATCCTTTAGACCTTCGGGATTTGAAGCTAGAGGTGTCAAAAAAGTTAACACAGGGACTGGCTAGTGGCAGCCAAGCGTTCATAGCGACATTGCTTTTTGATCCTTCGATGTCGGCTCTTCCTATCATTGTGAACCAAAATTCATCAAGTGTTGGATTGTTCACCAACCGATAGAGAACGTGAGCTGGGTTTAGACCGTCGTGAGACAGGATAGTTTTACCCTACTGATGACAATGTCGCAATAGTAATTCAACCTAGTACGAGAGGAACCGTTGATTTGCACAATTGGTCATTGCGCTTGGTTGAAAAGCCAGTGGCACGAAGCTACCATGCATCGGATTATGATTTAACTCCTCTAAGTCAGAATCCGGGCTAAAAGCTATGCATGCGCCCGCCGTCCATTTGTTGACCAGTAGTAGGGGCCGTTTGACCCCCAAAGGCACGTGTCTTTGGCATTAGGCTGCACGATAGATATGTCGCGAAGGCCGTCTTGCTATTAAGGGCATGTAATAGTCAATAGAAAATCTGGTGAGATTGCAAAGTGAAGTTTGTGTTATGGGGATGATAATGTCACCTCATAGTTCTTAAACCTATGCAAAAAACCTTGTAGAATAGAACACACAAGGTAAAAGATGAGTGTCCTTGCAGAACGGAAAAGAGTGGAACTAACAAATTTGTTCGTCTCATTAACATTAGGGGTGAGCAGAAAATCCGTCAAACCGTGAATCCAGTCTAGACCGATCCAAACCGATTGGTTTGATTCGGTTTTTTAGTAGCGTGGTTTGGTCTTGGTTTAAAAAAATTAGAATCCGTACTCAATGGTTTGGTTTGTGGATTTACGATCATGGTTTTGGTTCCAATCCAATCCAAACCGTGAATATATTTTATATATATATAAAAGTCATAGTCAACTAACTTCCTAATTTAATTTATTCATTATTCCTTTTCTGGCCTAAGATTCACCACTTATTCCCTTAATTTCAATACACCAATGGTGGTTTAGTCATAGCCAATAAAGTTGGTAATGAAATTCTCCATTCCAATTCTGATTCCACAACACGTTTCTATTTTTCCAAATTTCTATACATGATTCTCGGTCGTAGCCTATTCCTATTCTTTGATTTCCTTAATTACCATGATTAATTTTAATGATATTTTAATGGAATCGGATTTAATATAAGTTTTGGTTTATTAATCTTTACAATTTTAAGTACTCTAAATAGTTTACGAAAATAATATTTTAATTTTAAGTAAACTATGGTTCGAAACCGAAACCGATCCGTATTTTAATGGTTTGGATTGGTTTGGTTCTATACCTTTTGTGGGTTGGTTTGGTTCTCCAAATTCATAATCCGTATGTAGTGGTTTGGTTCTTGGTTTACTACAAAACCGAACCAATCTGGTCCATGCTCACCCCTAATCAACATTAGTGAATTTCTATAATTGTCCATATCCTCCACGATTTACGTAATCCCTATTTACCTTTTGTCAAGTAAAAATTAATTAAGTCTTCTCTCAGTGGACCTATATAAGATCACCTCCAGGTTGCTACTAAAGCATATAACATGAAGGAACAGAGAAAACAGAGAAAGAAATGACATGTAATATCTCTCCTCCTATTTTCCCCTTATATGCAAGGGATACGTAGGCAGCCCAATGAATGTTCGATCGCAACAAAATCAAAATATTTTCTCCTAACATGATAATATAATATTATCACAAAATATTTCGGATACTTTTCAAAATAGCCTTCAGGCCCCATGCTATGTTGTCCGAGTTCCCGCGTAGGATCCGGACAACCTTTTCTATTATACCTACGATATCACTTATACATTCTATGCGCATTTTCAAATTATGTCATGCATACACAAGAGTCGTAGGGGCAGTCTTGAAATTGTTTCGGTCCCGAAATCAGCTTCTCCCTCAAATTACCAAAATGCCCTTCCTAGTCTCTTTAGAGTAGTTCCCTCAATAGAGTCAGTTAGGAAGTGTCCTAAGGTCCGTTTCGAGTTTCCTCTGGTCCCAAAGTCAGCTCTAGGTCAAATTTCCCAAAATACTCCTCTATCATATCCAGATTCATTTCAACCTACAGAATTGATCTAGAAGCTTCCCAGGGCCTGCAGATAATCGTTCAGAGTCCCAAAACCAAAGTTCATAACTTTTTACCAAAATAACCCTCGAATTTCAAAAACCTATTTTCAGCCTATAAATCCTACAGGGGACGACACGGGACCCGCTAAGGATACACCTCATAACACAGGGTATTCTCCTCGGTCAGTTCATCCAATAACCACGCTTGCAACTCTTTATGGCAGCTTCTCTACCGATTTTAGAACTCTGTAGTTGGCTTCGACCATCTAGTTGCACGACGTCTAACCGTGCCGCAGAGCTCTCAACTATAGGTGCATCAGTCACTTGGTTTGTATCGGTCAAATCCTATGTGGTATTTACATCAGGCATGCAATTTCTCGACAATTGAGCGCCGATTGCCTCCTTAAATCTCTTCGGTTGTTTACCTGTTCAACTGTGTGTTGAAAAATTCATCACTCGTGGGACTACCGTGGCAGCAGCACATCAATGTCATACATCGATCACAGACATTTGACAGCCGAGTCAATCTCTCGCTGGATATATATCCTTCATTTGTATTGGTTCGGTTTTATGTTCTTCTCGTCTGTATATTGTTATTTGTTATCCTGTTGTCCTTATAACCGGTCGCTTGTAATCGCATTGATCATGAAATGAAATTCTCTCTCTTTTGCAAAAAAATAAAAATAAAGTAGCAACATGTTGGTAGTTTTATAGGATAAAAAAATAAAAAAATAAAAATAGCAGCAAGTTGTTTTGTGAAACGACAACGTCTGCATGGACCGACAGTGGTCTTTCTTTCCTCTGATTTAAAACAGCATGATTTCTCCACTTCTTGCCTCCAAACTACGTCGTTTCCTCCTCTCCAACCTCCTCTCCAAAAAGCACACCGTAGCCCATCCACCTTCGTCAAATAGGCATAGCGGACATTAACACCACTCTCTCTCTCTCTCTCTCACACACACACACACACACAGTTACTCTCTCCTTCTGTTTGTTTGTTTACTTCGTCGGCACGATCACATGGAGAGTAGATAAACAAAAAAGGATCACACGTACAGTAGCTATTTGAGGTTCTACTCTGATCAACAGCTAATACTACATTCTTCGATTTGGCGTAGTTCGGACTTTGCTCTCTATAGCATTTTCCTGCTTCTGTATCACTTATTTCTCAATTTGTTATCTTTCTCAGGTTTTGCTTTCAGTTTTGGTGGGGATTTTCTTTTCTGTTGGACTCATCAGGATATTTGTTGCTTTTGGAGTAAAGGGGCGCCATGGATTACGATCTTTCTGATGGCATTGGTGAGTGTAATAATTTCTAATTTAATTTGGATAAATGTAGTTTATTATTATTTATGTTTGGGAAAATTATGGATTGGTAGAATGCAATAAAGGGTAGGAGAGTGGACTAATTTTATGGATGAACCGTTGGTTAAGTATTGGATATTGAGTTTCACGCGCATTGCAATCTTTTGTAGTTTGATTAGTTTTACTTTAGAATGCAAATTTTCCGTGTTCCTAGGGTTTTAAGAGCAGTGTTTACTCAACTTTGTATGTATTATTGGTCTTCATTGATGAATGAATTAGGGGATTAGGATGTGTGTTTCCATGAGTTTCATATTTTCAACGTATGTACTATATGCCATCACATTACTAGAGCCCTGATCATGCCAGTTTTGCAAAGCATATAGTTTGAAAGCTTTTTTGAAGAAGTGTTTGTTTGAGTCATTTGATTTCCAGGTAAATAATTTCTTTGATAAGTTTTAGATGGCAATACTTGTAAACCAAGATAACGATGTGTTCACAAAAATTTCAATTTTGTCGACATCTCCTCCCTGAGAATAGCCTTTTTTCGTGTCTGCCACAGTGTCCGAGTGTCTGCCATATCTTTTCTCATAATCTTCTTTACTTTAAAATTGTCCTCAATATAACCTCAGCTGCTGAAGTAGAATATCTCCCACACAATACGACCTCAGCTGCTGAATTGGGGGTTACCCTCTACAAGCCAAAACAGGGATTGGAGACCTCCAAGAACAAATATTGGACTGGGAAGAAAAAGGGGGGAAAAGTAAAGTCTAAGTGCATATGGCACGAAAAGGAAATCCGATATCGGTTAAATCCCAGAGTCAGTAAGTAGTACAAGAGAATGTAATCTGATGCTCATACTTTTTAAGAGTGAATATGCACCCAATAGGTGCTTTCTTTGGGAGTGGTTCCCTCTTCTCGTGATACTGCAAACAATTTTTTTCTTTCTTTTCATCTCTGCTTTGGTCCATTTTGTGAGAGAAGACCCCATTTTACTCCCATTTTGTTGTATGCACCATAATATGCTATCGTACAAAAGCTTCATTTGGAAGGCTCATACAGAAGAATTAGTTTGTGTAGTTATTCCCGCGATTTACCTGCAAGTGCAGATGATGATCTTCCTCCTGCACTTTTTCCAAGGGAGGGCTCTGCTGCTGGAAACATGAGGTCTGCAGTTTTTGGTACTGCTCAATTCCCTCCGATGGACATGGAGACCAAGATCCACCACCTAGAACAAGAAGCATATATTTCACTCCTTCGAGCCTTTAAAGCCCAATCAGATGCCATTACTTGGGTACAGTTACATTCTATACACATTGTGTCTAATGTTTCAAAGAGGGTTGACTTCGTTTTAGTAGTCCTTCATTACTGTGTTTTCTAGGAGAAAGAAAGTTTAATTACTGAACTTAGAAAAGAACTACGAATATCTGATGAGGAGCACAGGGATCTTCTATCCAGGGTTAATGCTGATGACATCATCAGGAGAATAAGGTCTGATTACGATAACACTATAATGACTGAACTGATTTATTGGGTAACTCATCATATTCATTTAGTTACTCATTTTCATTGGGGATGTTAATTTTTCATCAGGGAGTGGAGGAAGGCAAGTAGGCTCCAACCGAGCATGCTCAGCAGTAGCCAACCCGTTCACGATCCAATAGGTAGATGTAGTCCTACTGTTTCAGCATCAGACAAGAATCAGAAGACGTCACAATCAGTAGCTTCGCTTTTCCTGGGTGCACCACCCACAGAATTGCATCCATCCATGCAGCCATTGTCAACAGCCTTGAAGCGAGGTAGTGCTTCAGGAGCCAGAGGCAAGATACCAACATGAGTAACCTTTTTCATATCCTGGTCAAAATTAAGTTTTGTTGATTCGTCTTGAGGAGAGAAATCAAATAAGTAATTTGTTAGAAAAAATTTCTGAGAAAAGAAAGGAGACAATGGACTGTTTTTACTTAGTTGTTGCTTATTTGGTCTTTTTTCAAGTATGTTCCAGTTCTTTTTTTCAATTCCTTCGTCGAGCCAAACTGGGAAAGTACCAAATGGTATGGGGGATAAATTGTTTAATGGATTTACACACCGCCTGGGGCATTATCAGTAAAACCTGTGCAGTACCCTTCTACAGGTTTCTCTGGAAGGACCCAAATTCAACAGGGTTTTTTTTCAGACACCTTTGCAGTAAATGAACATGCTGAAGCAGCAAAATTTGATCCATTAATTGGAAGGAAAGTTTGGACAAGGCGGCCCAAAGATAAAAACTTCTACGAGGCTGTTATTACTGACTACAATCTTAATGAGGTATATGTGGTCGAATAGCCAGTTGTTTGTCGGAAAATGTTGCATTATCTGATGGCTGTGAACTAAATCTGCATCTATTAAAATTTCCAGGGCCGGCATGCTCTGTTATATGGTATTAATACAGCAGATGAAGCATGTGAATGGGTCAATCTCAAAGAGGTAAAGATGGAGCTTTCATTGAGATGAGTGATTACTGATTGTGTAGGCCTACTTTCTTCTTAATTATCATTATTTTTTTTTTGGTGATTGAGAGTTTCACTAAAGAGAGAACAATCCAAGAACAAGGCATTCCTTTGAAATACAAAGATCACGGTATCTCTAGAAGAAGAAAAAAAAAAAGATCAGGGACCTGAAGCCTAAATCTAGCAAAGGTAGGAGGACCTCAATAGGGATTTGCCAATGTTGGCCTTCTTTCTTCTTGGTTAATCTTACCTTGCATGATCATTAATATGTTTCAGTTAATGCACTAAATTCTCATGCCAAACATTTAGGTAAACAACGGAATGTTGCTAATGGGCAAACTGTAGCTACTATCACATTCTCATGGTTATACAAAGCAGATGAATCTAAATGTTTGACATCATAATATTATAAGTTACTTGAGTATGTAAATCATCAACAAGAGCTGCTGATTATTTGGTTATCGAATAGGCGACTAGCCTCCGTTCTCAGTTCTGGAAGTGGTGTTATGTGGGTTTCAGTTCTCTCTCTCTCTCTCTCTCTCTCTCTCTCTCTCCCCCCTTGTGCATGTTGTGTGGGTAGATATGTGGTATTGGTAGACATGTATTAATTGCATAGATTGTAGCATGAACTTCCACACCAACAGGGTAGCACTTAAACAAGACCAAGACCTGCTTGATTTTTTGAAGTTTCCTTGCAGTGATGCAAGTCATTTTAGAATGCTGTCTGACTTGATTGTAGTATCTACAGAAAATTATACTTACCAATCTACTATTTGTATATATTGAATTTAGATATCACCACAAGACATTCGGTGGGAAGGCAAGGATCCTGGAGTTGCTAACAGAGGCGGATGCGGATTTAACAAGTCTATGTCCCGCAGTGGTGCATTTGCTGGTGGTGGAAGAAGTAGAGGGACAACAAAGGGTCTGTCAGCGAAAGATTTCCCTCCAGTCCAAAATGGCATTGGAAAGAAAGCGGCCTTGGGTGATATTGAAATACTTCATACTGATACTCTAATTAAGGAGGTATGGTTTCCACTTGAAGCCGAACATAACGTGTGTTGTTTTCCTACTCCCTCCTAATGTGAATTTGTATAGGTGGAAAAAGTTATGAGTGCTAGCCTACCGGATCCTTTGGAGGTTGAGAAAGCAAAGAAAGTGCTTAAAGTAAGAATGAATCATGGCTATGTTAATTTTAGAGTTTTCAGAAACTTTGATTTGTTAAAAAATTTCATCTCTTCCTTTTAATTAATTTTTTATGGAGGACTTTTATTTTTTTAAAGAAAAGATGGGGGAGAACAAAGAAATTTTTTAGACCATGTTGCTTTTAGCAATTGTACTAGTAAAGTTTTCACACCATATTGTTTTTAGCAATTGTGACATGTTGTTTTGTTTGCAGGAGCACGAAGAAGCCCTAGTTGATGCCATTGCGAGGATTGAACACGCCTCTCTTTGTGAAAGTTGTAACAACTCCGTATAATTGATCTTGAGCTAAAGTTACCAAAAAACAAGAGAAGAGAAAAGGAAAAGAAACCGTTTGACATTTTGAAAAATGATTTTCACACCTCCTTTTGTTATAAATGCACACTCCCCTTTTTTGTCTTGTAGTAAATTTTTATGTATAATTGTGTCACAAAAAGACACAAAAAAAAATAGAGAGTGCATTTATAAGAAAAGGGGTGTGAAAACTATCACTCGTTTTTTTGTCTTGCTTTTGATTTATAATCCAATCCGATGCTTATCAGCCAGACAAACAGAGCCAAATGTTTACTCTTGTGCGTTTTTGTGTATGTTTTGACTTTCCTCATATTTGTGCAATGCAGAGTTTCTCGTCTCTGTCTCGAACGCAGGAAAGATGCTTAAGCTTTGTTGATTGCTATGGGCAATCGATGGGATCAACGAAGATGGAGAAAACAGAAGTATGAACACATGGGAGAAGGTAGAGTAGTTTGATGGTCATGACATTTGAGTTATGATTCTAGTGTTGTAGGTCAGTGTGGCTTACTGTTGCATAATCACCAGCCAGAGTGAAGAGGTGGTTTATAGTAGGAAGTATGTAAATAACGTCAAGTTTTAGTGGATGTTAACAAAATCAGGCGAAGCTGGAAATATGCTTGTGTAACATTGTTTACATTGAGCTATTTGTGATAGTGTTAACAACAACTATTAATGTCACTATTGGGTCTTTACGGGTTCACTTTGATGATATCCGAATCATTTTTTAGGCTCATCAAGACCATCAAATTCAATCATTTCAAAATGCATGGTAAGCCAATACTAATCTACTAATCAACACATGATTAGTACATAGTTGTCTTCTTACAAATGGATTTGATCCAATATTACAAAGAGCTTTGCAAAATCTATTCATTTCTTAACCATATTAACCAGTATACTGTGTGATAGCTGCTTCTTTTTTTTTACAATGGTGAAAAGAGTGGGAAGGGCGCGACCAGTGTTGGAACTCTCATTGGGCGTGATCATAGGGGTTTCCAACCCGCTGTGAAATGTCTAGTTTAAGGCATAACTACTGCCCGGAAAGGTGAGTCAGTTACCATAGCACCACCTAGGTACTAGATGGACAAAGGGCCCTCGAACTTGGACGGATCGTGTATGGGAAGGAGGGAGCATTAAGTCCACTCACCCTTGCCATCTAGCCTACCACCTTCGGTTACACAAACAATTCATTTTTTTCTTTTGTAAATCTGTTTTGGTTAATTTTTATTTGAAGTTTTTAACCGTAGTTTTTATTTTCCTTAATGAGGAAACTTATTGAAAAGTACAAAAAATATGAGTAAAAGTGAACGACTAAATAAGGAAAATGCTAACGTGTACCCAATAGGCTCACGTTAAGGTTGCAAAAATATATTGAAATATGTGAAAAGTGTATATGGATATATGAAAGAGTATTGAAAAGTGTAAAAGGTGTATTGAAGTGTGTTTTTTGTTTGTTTGTTTGTGTGCTTATTGTACGCACATTGAACACAGGTTAGCAAGACCCATAAAAGAATACATCAACAGACTTTTTTTTCAAGTTTGGAACCTCATTATCTAATCGATAAAATTATTAGGAAATGATGAGGTGGATAGCTACCCACGTACGCTAAAGACAACAACTATCTATGATATGATAAGTTTATGATTTCTCAAAAACTACTATTCTAACATTTGGACTAGAGGAGACAAACCAATAATTCTAAAAAAATCGACCCAGAACTAACAAATGCAATTTTTTTAAAAAAGTAAAAACACAAGTTTTTTTTACTATTTACGAACACATCAATTAAACAGGAAGAAAATGCTCATTTTTTGGTTAAAAACAAACGAGGAGGGAAACTTGTTTGTTGGAGCGGGATTGGGGCTGGTTTCAAAAAGCCCATCAAGTAGATAGTGAGGGAGAGGGAGAGACGGGGAGAGAGAGAGAGAGAGAGAGAGAGAGAGCAAAGCAGTCAGTTCGCAAAGTAGTACTTTCTCCCATTAAACTTCCCCGAGAAGCTACCGAATAACTTTTAACCATCTGAAAAGTTTCAAATTTCTCCTGTTTCTGTTTCTTCTGTTTTGTGCTTTATTGAAACCATGACGGAAAACACGAAATTGAAGGTTGAGAAAATCATGGGAAACAGAGCTGACGCGTTGGCTCCCCAGGATTCGGAAAGTAGGAGACTTGTCCGGTCTACATACCTCGGGATAAAGAACGATATTCGTGGTATTTATTCAACTTGCATTGTTTTTGTTTCCCTTCAAAATTTTCAGATTACTGGTTTGTTTCAAGTTTTGTTTATGATCGGTTATTGTGTCTAAATTTATTGATCGTTGTGGCAGAAAAACGTGATGATATGTCAAGCGTCGATTCAGATATGTTCGATATGATCATCAGTAAGGTGGAAGAATTGCATAAACAGGGTCTCTCTCTCTCTCTCAACGGATGCTATAGCACAAGATAAATTACATTCAAGGCAAATTATTGGATTCCATTTCAGTGCCCTTGAATCTATTTCAGACTGTTTCATAACCAAATTTACATGGTTACTCTGTGTGAGTTGTAGGCTGATACGTCAGCAATTTGCTTTAAGAATTTTGATAACGTCAAAGTACTTCCACGAAAGTAGGTAGAGACTGGCTTTGAAAGAGGAAATTTTATGAAGCTAATTGTAGAACTAAGTCCACTTTATTTGTCTGTATGTAATTGCTTGGATGCATTTTTACCTTGTAAAATTTATGTATTTGGCTTTCCAGTTCAGAAGCCAAGGGAGCAAGTGGCCGATGGAGAGGCACTATTGGACCTTGCCAAGATTGTGAAGTCCTCTGCAAAATCATATACCAGTGATGGGGTGACCCCATCAGATTTCATATCAAGCTTGCTGAGAAAATACACGAAAACAGAAAGAAGACAAGAGCCTGCACTCAACTCTATTTTCCTGAAAGAAATCGGTTTTTCTGTTGCACCCATTTTCAAGAAATTTCAAGGATGTTGCACTATGTGAGTTGTTAACACCACCCTCTATTCTGAGAATTAGCTATTGTTTACTTTCTCACAGTAGGTATATAGGATGCGCCATTATTTTGCCTGGTCACTTTCTTTTACTTCTATTTTCTTAAGGCTTGGACCAATGCAAACTGAAGCAAAGCAACGGAAGGTTGCAGTTTATAGAAAGAGGGTGAAACCAACGCAGCGTTTGAAGCCTGAAGAGGTACATTTGTGTTTAAGCTAAGCTTCTATATTAACTGTTTCTTTATTGTTTTCTCCAGGTAATATTTCATGTTCAGTCTTTCTCTAAAAGCCTCGTCCTTATGTAGTAAAGGGAATTTTCATCTTTCAATAGAAATTATCCTTCGATTAATGTTAGTATCTTCAAAAAACAATCATGTTGTTAGCATTGACTGTGTACAAAACTGAAGTAAAAAAAACCGGGGGTCCGGGTGACTATTTCTTCAAAATTTCAAGTTTTTGGAAGGCTGCTGATTCTATGATTGTTATAACAAGAGGGATTTTCTCAAGTAAAAAACTGGCCTTCCAAAAAAAAAAAAAAAAAAAAAAAAAAAAAAAAAAACTTGCTGGGTAGGGAAATGTTGATTGTTGGTGTTATGACAACCACAAAGTAAAGAAAAACAAACTTACAAGCAATCAAACGAGGACACAGATTTACGTGGTTCTGCATAAACACAAAGCTTAAACGTAATCTAGGAGCGAAGAGCTAGAGAGAATTCACTTTAACCTAGGTGAGATATTAAAGAGTCGGCTATATCCATTAGAACCATCACTCTCAATGAAGCACCAACAATTTTAGAGACAAAACTCTAGTGGGACACAAAAGGGGACACAAACCCTAGTGGAACCCGAGAGAGACCCAAAAACCCTCATATCAAGCCTTCAAGACAAAAGGCACATCAAACTCCACAATGATACCCAAAGTAATACTCTCCATGGTATCCAAATGAGTCTGTCTATCCATAATGGACCCAAAAGAGACAAAACCCTAATACTCCCCAAAGTCCGACATAAAGGAAAACACCAAAAATAAACCTAAACCGACTTAATACGGGTACATTCTGTGTCTGATTGTATGGATGGACTTATACTCCACTCGTACGGCCGCAACTTCCGTCTGGATGCTAGTCACCAGAATTCAAGACAACCTCAACAGTTGTAAGGTCATCCCTGGACTTGGATTTGGTAGCTGCCCAGCCCCCAATGATCACGTGGAAGTATTACACTGTTTTTCCATTGTCGTTTATTTGTTCACTAGGATCTTAATTTCGTAAATTACATTGGGCGCACTACATTTTGTATAATTACAATGCTTGTGTGGTAGACTATTTGGGAGTGTAATATTCTAAAGATACTAACTTTTACATTTCAATGTTTTTCGCATAAATGCTTACGTAAACTCTTGTGCAACAGCTTGAAAATAAAGGGCAAGAGAAGACAGATACAGACAAAAACATCTCAACCATGTTTGAGATCTTAACCCAGAAGAAGAGTGTTAAGCTTGAAAGCTTGATATTGAACAGGAAGTCTTTTGCTCAAACAGTGGAGAATTTGTTTGCTTTATCTTTCTTGGTTAAAGATGGGCGTGTGGAATTGTCGGTTGATGAAAAGGGCTCTCATCTTGCTTGTAAGATACATCTCATTACATCCATTGGCAAATACTCCTTCCTTGGCACCTTTGTTTCTGCAACGATTTCTTTAGATGCCTTCTAAGAACTTTGTCCACAAGAAATAACTGGGATTCTGATTGGCCGAAAGAATCTTAAAAAATGGTGTACAATTTGGGGATCTGATGTACCGTCCCCATTATCGAAAATAGACAAGCACGATGGGATGGTAGGATTATTATTTGTTTGAAATCAGTGGTTTTTAATTGTTGTGTTTATTTTCAGCACCAAGAAATGCGCCTGATACCAGTTCTATCATGTCTGGTGAGGAGGCCTACAGCCATTTTGTGTTCAGATATGATTTCAATGATTGGAAGGTAAGATACTGAGATTTTGTGGATATGATTTACATAGAAAGAGAAATTAGTTCATGCAGGCAATGTGTTTTCTGTACTCTCTTAGAGGGAATTCTTGTATGGTTATTAGTTATGTACGCTGTAATTGTAAGCCCCTAGTTTGCCTAAAAAGCATCATCCTAGAAATTATAAGAGATGGTAGGTAACTTCTGCAGAAGTAGCTGGATTGGTTAGTCTGATGTAATTGTTGAAATATTTGTATATCTTACTATAATTGGCACAAAAGTCCTATGTTTAAGTTTTTTGCTTTTCAAACCTCATGTTACTAGCACACTAAGAAGCTCGCATGCAGACACGCAAGCAAGAAGTTCTTTTGAAAAATAATTACAAATACTCATTGGAGACATTGAATGTAAGCTATATGTAACATAGATGGATCATATAAATTTATCATTTGTGTTGTTTGCAGTTGATGCTGAATATTCTTTCCATGGGGGAGGAGCTGATGCCCCACAGGGATTTCTTAAATAATAGCAGCCCCCAAGAAGGTAAGCCAACAGCAACAAATGATTTGGCTCCTGTGAAGAAACTAGCAAGGAACTATGGTCTAGTTGAAGAACAGGAACAACCATTTGTTGACTCTCCTGAAATTGCTGATGGCATCAGAAGGTGCAAGCCTAAACTTCAGTAAGGTAAGTATGAGTGATTTAGTGGTGCCCACATCAATTCCTTTGTTGTTTGATGGGTTGCTGTAAATGTTTTTTGACTGATAGTGCTAATTTACTTGATACTGACAGGTAGATAGATATCTAATCTATTTAGGATTTCCTGATTAGGTATATTATCACATTCTGTATGTATTGGATTTGTGTGTGGATGCTCTTTTTGGTTTTTCAAGCATCCATTTTGTTCGGTCTCGAACGACTGGATCTAGATCAAGATCTCCATTACTGTCGAATGTGACATCAATGTGCTTACTTATCTCTTTTGCTCGATGGGTAGCTGTAATTGTTTTTTATATTTTATACTACTAATTCGCTTGGGATGTATGTAAACAGGTAGATAGATACCTAATTTATTTGGCATTCCCTTGTTAAGTACCCTTATCACATTTTGTATGGAATGGATTTTTGTGGATGCTCATTTTGGGTTTCAATCATCCATTTCGTTAGCTTCTGAAACTGCGAACTGATCTAGATCAAGATCTCTATTATTGGATGCGATATCAATTACGTATGCTACGTGCTTTCTTTCTCTCTCAACGGACTAGTTATCGCTTTTCCATCATTTGTAATGATTTAAATAAGGTCCAATTTGCGACGGTTGAAATTCAGAAAATGGCCGGAACGGCAGGAACAGATTGGAACTCTTGAGAAGAGCGGTATTTAGGCTGAAATGGAACATAGCGCTGAGTATCCCGGTTTTCTTCTGTATAGTACATCTCAGCCAGTACCGGCCGGTATGGTATCATGTTAGTAATAACTTTGTTTTGGACAAACGAATCCAATTGATTATTCAGGCTAATGGGAAGTAGAAACAGTTACTCCCTCCGTCTTTTTTACTGTGTGTACATTTCCATTTTGGGTTGTCCCTTAATAAATGTGTGTTTTGAAAGTTAGTAGGTATATTTCCTATTTTGCCCTTAAAAGTAGATTCCTTTTTAAAAAGTTAGTGGGTATTATTATATTGATAAGGGTAAGTAATGGAAAGTAGATGTAAAAGTTGTAAAAGTTGATGTGAGATAAATAGTTGGAATTTTCAGGTAACACACTTAAAAATGGACGGAGGGAGTATTACAAAGTAATTTGACATTATGAGGCTTTCATACTCCCTTTGTTCCATTTTAGTACATTTCATTTTGGAGACAATAGCTAGTGAGGAAATAAATGAAGGAAGAGAGTCGGTGGAGGAAAGATAGAAATGGTTCCAACCAAGTAATGGATGAACGAAGGATTAGTCCTGAGCTTCCAGCTTAGGCCTAGTTTGATACAAATATTCTTGTGACCTACAACATAAGACATCAAATAATAATAACAATAGTAAAAGGCATAACAATATAGATTATGTGGCCTAGATGTGTACATTTTAGCATTTTTTAATGGACAGTGTTGAAGACATGTTTTTCTTGGTAAGTCTATTATTCAGGAGTGACAAATTGATAAATCATTGTCAAGATAGTGGAAAATGGACCAAAACATAGCACAAATCATACCCAATAAGAGATTTTCCTCCCTAAATCATACCCAATTTGTCATTGCTCTAGCCGAATTTCCTTGATACATGTGTTTTGTCCGTACCGAACGCGTGCCAGATAATTATAACACTACAAGAAAAAACACCTTTGGTGACAAAATATCGACGTTCTCACGGAACGCACACAACAGTGACAAAAATATTTTCTGCTTGTCACAGAAAAGCTTAACCAAGGGTGACAAAAACCAAAAAAAAAACACCAATGGTGACACCCACTGGTAAATTTTGTTACCGTAGACAATTTTAGATGACAAGTTCAAAGTTGTCACAAAAAACACCAATAGTGACACCCATTGGTAAATTTTGTCACCGAAGACAAACTTTTAGGCGACAAGTATAAAGTTATCACAAAAAACACCAATGGTGACACCCTTTGGTGACAAAGTTGTCACTGAATGTGTATAAAGAACTTGGGAGAGATGCTTTATTTAGAGAGAGAAGCAAATATTATTAGTATTAATTATGTACATATGTATTGATATTATCAAAATCGTAAGACATAATTAACTACATTAGCGGCTAAATGATAAATGAGAAAAAGTATTCCTCGCAGTTGCATTTAATTGGTGATTAAAGAATCATATATTGTCACTTTTCTAGTAAAAATTAGACATTAAAAAATACTTTTGTCCCTTATTAATTCTACACATTCACTTTATCTCAAAAGATGAAATAAACCAAAAAATATTTGAAGGACATGGTAAAAATATTTTATCACATAGCAACGGATAGGAATGAGATGGTTATGCTCAGGTGCCTTTTGGTATTCTGACGTGCCATTTTGACCGAGTCCCCCATTCTGGTTTTATCTTAACCCATCGGTTCGGCAGATTGGTGGCGTTCAGCTCTGGCTTTTGATGACATGTGGAGCGACCCGAAATGCTAGCCTGGTAGAGGAACAAAATTTATCCGAGGTGTGGACTAGATTTGGAAGTTATGCCCATTTGATAGGGTGATTCTATTAGCAACCCACAATTTACTCTATGCAACCCACTTTCTCCATCCAACCCATAACTAAAAAATTTCAAACAAAATTTACTCCAACAACCCACAAAATTCACCTAAACTTCCCACAATACCCTTCACCCTATTCTCATATGTTCTCTCTTCCCTCCCTCCCAACGCCATAGCCATCGCCGTCCAAGCACTCTGATAAGCCTCTCCTCTCATCTCGCTCTCCGCTTGCGCTACTCTCTCTCTCTCTTCAATGCGACCTGTTTCAGTGAACGTGAAATTTCGAAAAACCACTTCGTACTTTGAATGTCAAAATATATACCCATTTTCGAAAACCATATGTCGATTTATATTGAACGTGGAATTTTCACATATTTCACGCTGTCTATTTTCGACATCACCATATTGAAAAATATGATTATTATCAACATTTTCTTGTTGAAACATATGTTGCCAAATTATGAAATTTTACAAGTATAAGCTTCGGCATCCAAATATCGAAATAACCTCCAACTTTTAACGTCATATTGTCGAAACGTATGTTGTGAAAATATGAAATTTGTCAAGTATTGATGTCAGTATGCAACTGTTGATATAATGTGTACTATTCGACATTATAATGATGAAACAATTAAATTAACTCGACATTAGATTACCAAATATTGTGTAGTATAATTTTTGGTTTGTGAAAAGTTTCAATATCGATTTGTTGAAAACGTACACATATTTCAGGGTATGAATGTCGAAATTAAGATGCAGTTTTTCCAGTCGTGTTCTTGGTGTTCGAATGCGAAGGAGAAGAACCCTCCATTGATTGGATGTCTATTCCTTCGTTCTCCATTGAGAGTGAGATGAATAAGGAATTTACAGGTGGAAAGAGGAGGAAAGATGGTGGGGGTGTGGTGGTGGTGAAAGCCAAGAGAACATGGAAGAAGATGAAGGAGAGATTTGGGGTTAGGGGCATTTCAGTCCTTACACATTAATGAAAATTTAGGAGTTTTTAGTGGGTTGATATTATATGACTTTCTCTCACACATTACACCAGCCTATGCATGGTCTCCACTCTTACTCGCTCTGCAGTTTGCCTTATTATTTAGGAGGGATTAGATTAGCTGTGATAAATTGCTTAGGGCTGCAGTGCAGCTTAGAGGGTGAAAAGAGTTCGATATTGCAGTCTTCTTCTTTGTACGTCAATGACAAGAAGTTTGACTGGATCCTCTAGGCTCTAAGTTTCCAGTGAGTCGAGTGATTTCCCGGCCAACATTACCACCTTTTCTTACCTACATACGTTCTTCGCCTCGCAGGAATCAGGTTTCATTTGACTATTTAGTTTTTGTTTTCCACAATGATAGTGTTAGCGTAGTAGAATGAGGTTGTTTTATCAACTCGAACCTGAGACCTCTTCCATGGGTACTAAGGTCCCGAGTCCCGACCACAACCAAAGACCACTAGTTGGTCGATCTGTGAGTTTTGTTTGATTGTAATTATGCAATCATAATTTGTATGCAAGTACAAAGAAGATGACCACGGATCCTGTCTCCAAAAATTAGTGTTTCTCATATCAATACATGTTTAACTACAGAATGTGGTGAAAATCTCGAAATAAACAGAACTCTAGTCATGGGATAGAGGACATGAGGATTTGGGACGAATCTCGTGCCAATAGAGATTGAAACAAATATCCAAAGATACTTGACTTGAGAAATTGATATATGTGACACTGGTTCGAGTCACTAGAAATAAATTTTTTTCACCAAAATATGCTGTCTACTACTATCCCGCCCTTTGTTAGTGGGAGCTTGTGCTATTGGTCTGGACAACTCTATTATTTTCCCATAAGTTGACTATTCATTTCGATCACTGGCCTTTAATGATGGAGCCCTATTACAATACATGAAAAGAAAACTGCTTTGCTCCGTACTTTGTTATTTAATAGCTTGCCCAAAGCGTAGGGCTAATGCCGGAGTTAGCAAGTTAGCGGTAAGACCGGATTGAATCCACAGAGACCGAAGGAACCAAACGTGAAATTTGTCTTGCGCGTGATGGTTTTTAGCCTTGAAGCGGCAAACTATGACTTGAGATTTTGGGTGGAATTCTCTCAACTTCGAGAATGACTAGGAATTTGATTTAAAGCTAAATTAAACTAAGGCTAAATCTAGGGGATTTCAACGCCCATGACTCGGGTCGATTCATTCTTCTCTATGATAACCGGCTCGGAGATGTCGTTAGACATTCTCCGAACGGAAGATTTGATACTTGAACTCATTTAAACTAGAAATGGTGCTTAGCAAAGACTAGGAATTTTCGGATCATTTGGCAAACAGCCGAGTTGACATCGCCCTAAGCATCACACGTGCCAAGTGGATAAACCCTTGGCTACGTGTGATCAAAGAGGTTAACAAATCCGGTCTTTGGTACGTAAAATTAATCCTAACTCTTTGCTAAACAAACAATGTATACAACATGGCGAGGAGAGCGAATCAACCGGAGTCACGGGGTGTTAATCACCCCATGACCAAGCATACGTAAACTACTCGATCATTATACTAGAGAACTTGACTATTTTGATAAAGGAAATAAAGAACATGACAAATAACTCTATAAACTGATTTTATATGTCAATCCTAAGCTTGCCTACAACAATAAACCCTGAGAAATATCAAACAACCAAGACTTGCATGTAAAAGCCTAAGAGAGGAGAGACAAGATTTTTAACACAACAACTAAAATAAACTAGATTTATGTGGAGAACTAATTAGTAGCAACAACATTAAACCTTGGTAAATTAAACAAACAACCAACCTTACATGAGTTCTTGAACAAATGGAAAACTTCACTCTCCTTCAACAATGGAGGAGAGAGAAGAGAGCAAAAACTAAAAACTTGTGACTAAAGGTAAAGACTAGAGAGACAATGAGGGAGAGATGGAAAGATATTTATACAAAAGCCCCTTCTCTCTCCTCAAAACATCAAAAAGTACCCCCTAAAATGGAAACTTTTCACTTATGGAAAGTTTTAAAGTAGCTTTATGCAGCCCAGATCACAATGGTATCGATACCAATGGGATTGGGTATCGATACCAAGCTGTATTTTTTTCCCACGTAGCCTGATGGTATCGATACCAACTTCATGGGGTATCGATACCAGATGGGCTGGAATTCTTTGGCACAAACTGGGCCACATTGGTATCGATACCAAGCTTGTGGGGTATCGATACCCTTTGATCTTTTTGCTTGATCCATCATGTTTTGGTCACCCTCTTCCCTCCCGGCTTGATCTTGTGACCTCCGAACCTCCCGAGCCTTAGCCAAATCTTCATGCAATGGCACTAGAGGCTCGGTGGTGGAATGCCATGGGGCTCTTGACCCTTGGATCCTCGGGGCACACCCCATTATGCCCCAAATGCGCCCTTTTCCGTGGTTTCCACCTGAAACTACAAAAAACACACCTTGCGCAATCTAAGGGGCTCATCAAAAACATGAAAAGACATCCAACAGATGTGATTCACCCGGTATACTGAAAACAAACATCAGAAGACATCTAAAGGATATTGTACTAGACGGATCTCATCCGTTGGATGCCTTTTCATGTCTCATACACTTTCCCTTAAAAGATGATCTCTTTTCATAGGACAGAACAAGTCTGTTAATCCTGAACCCTAGTTAGTAATCCTGTTTTTATGTGACAGTACTGTATCATTTTTCTTGTCCAAGCTGGTGAAAACCTCTTTTAGAGTTATTTAACTCAACAAAAAAAAAAAACCCTCTTTTTAGAGTTGTTGTAAAAAAATTCGATTATGTTCGGTTTGGGTTTTGGATTTGGGATTTGGGTTTTGCGTGGAGAGAGAAGTGAGAGTAATAATTGAAAATATGAGGTAATGATTGGAGAGAGATAGAGAGAGAAATGAAATTAAAAATTAAAAATTGGGGTAATGATCGGAGGAAAATAGGGATAATGATTGAGTAATTTTTTTTTTATTTGGGTCTCTTGAGTCCCAAACCGAACAAGGCCGATCATGTTTCGTGTAGGTTTAATCCTATTGAGTACGTACCATTCTGTTTCTTTCCTATAAAAAATGGAGTGTTAAACGCTTAAAAAAAGAGAGACCGAGACTCCGAGAGCATCTCTAGTCCTCACCTCTTTTTTTTTTTTCAATCAAAATTTGAGTAAAAAATTATCTAAACACCAAATTTGGGTAGGATGATCCAACGGCAAAATCCATTTTTTCACACCAAATTTATTTTTTAAAATTACCAGAGGCATATATGTAAATAAGAGAAATGATAGAATTAGCTCCGGCGAAAGTCCGACAATCCTCTAGCAGTTTTGGAGAAGGTCAGCTCCTACAAAGTTTCTGCCACAAATTGAAAGATCCGGCGAAGCACTGTCATCATTTTATGACGATTGGCGAAGCTCCGACATCATATTGAGATGGCCAGCGAAGCAAGGTAGAAATAAAATAAATGGATAAAGGTTTGGGTTGTCCTTAAATGAGAAACAAAATACTAAATTCCCAAAATGTTGGGTAAGAATTAGAGATGAGTTTTATGATTTTACCAAATTTCGAATTTTAGTGGGTCAAAGAACTTTTCGAGTGGGTCATAGAACTTTTTTACAGAATAGTCCAGACCATTGATTTTCGAATAAATGGCTATGATATTGATTTTCGAACGAACTGGTATGATCACTCACAAGTTCGATCGCTACCCTGCCCCCGACTCCCTTAGGTTGTGTTTGGTTTGGGGTTTGGGTTTTGGGTTTTTGTTTTTTGGGTAATGATAGAGGAAGAAATGAAGATAATGATTGAAAATATGAAATAACTAGAAATTGCCCGTGCCTAAAGGCACGTCATGACACGTTTTTTCTAATTTAGGAGTGTTTGAAATTTGGGGGTGGGTGGGAGAGAGAGAGAGAATTTTTTTTTTTTTGTCCTGGACTCTTGCTATATTTTCTCTCAAATTGCTAGCCATTGGATCAAAAAGATGAATGGTTAGGATTTGTGTTTTTCTCTCAACCAATGGGAGCTTGACACACACATAAGTTTCAAAAATACTGATGCTCCTTATTATATAGATCAACCAATGGGAGCTTGACACACACATAAGTTTTAAAAAATACTAATGCTCCTTATTATGTAGATGATTAGAGAGACATAAATGATAATAATATTTGAAAATAAAGGTAATAATTGGAGGGAATATAAGCAATAATTGATTTTGAGAAAACCAATCTCAATCAAGACCCAAAACGAAGAAGGCCTATTTTTCTCACTCGTCTTCATTCGATAATTTGTTCTTTTTGTTATCAGCTTCATTCGACAATTTCTGCTAACCCTAGTCTCTCTCTCTCTCTCTCTCTCTCTCTCTCGCTTCCTTTCTCTGTGCTTCGGTCTTTGCTGTCTTCAATGGAGTTTGGACCAGGTCGAAAGAGAGGGAAGCCAGAAGCTTCCTTCAACGGCAATGGTGGTTTCAAGAAATTCAAGCAAGGACCAGGTCCAAAGAGAGGGAAGCCAGAAGCTTCCTTCAACGGCAATAGTGGTTTCAAGAAATTCAAGCAAGGTTCGGTATTCATAATTCTTTTCTCTACTCTCTGCACATTGTGTCTATATTTTTTTTATTTTTTAATAGGTAAATAAAGCGTTCGTCATCTCTGATTGGTTTCGTTGGGACGTTCGGAGTAGTATTTTCCTTTTTTGTTTATCTTTGTTGTGTTCCTTTAATTATTTTTTAACTTGAATCGAACTTGTATGTGCGGCTTAAAGGTTGGTGAAGGGAAGTGGTTTTCATTCATTTTTTAGCCCCTGTTTTTGGAGAGAGAGAGATCCGCTGCGCGAGCTACCCGACCCCGGGTGGGCTGGCCTCAATTCAGGTATAGGGTACAAAGGAGACCCGTGGTACAAAGGAGATCCGTTTTACCGATCGTTTGGTTGGGGGTGGCCTTAGTCGCCCCATCAACAATTTCCTGCACCGTAATATTCCTTTTAAGGTGCAATAGCTAACTCCGGTCCGTCCACACAAGAGAAAATCGCAATGCATCAAGCTCAGAAGGCGAGCTGGTCTACGCAGGAATGAGACAGCGGAACCAGACCACTTGTTCGAATCTGGTGGCATTTTCTTTATGTTGTGCATTTTCAAAAAAAATAAAAATTCTCACAATTATCAAGTAGGAAGATGTCTGATTGCATGAAAACTGAGGAAAGTTCGAGTTATTTCGTTACATTAATATTTTTTACCCTGGACTATATGCAAAAAAAATAGGTTTAAGGTTTCTTTTCCTCTAGTTTCTCAATGACCCATGAGAATTTAGGTGTATAGTTGATTGAATGGGACTGAAAGGCATTCACTATTTTCGATTTTCTTATGGGTTTGATCACTAATTTCTTTCTTTTGAATTTCTTTGGGGTCTTTGGTCTTCTATTTGTTTTGGCAAAGCATAATATTTGCTCTCTTTAGTAAGGCAAGCTTTTCCCGACGCTGATTAACAATTTTTGAAGTCGTTTGTACATATGTTGCACTATTTCGAGGATAACAACTTAGTGGGAATTTAACTGAGAAAAATATAATTAATTTTCTACAACAGAAATGGAGTCCTTTCCAACTGATTCAGGAAGAAAATTGAAGCCATGCACAAAGTTTTTCAGGTTCAAATCCTAACCTATCTAAGATGAATTTTATTATTGTAAAACTTATCTGGTTTAAACGTCTGCAAATTGTAACGAAAAATATCATTGTACAATTATTCCACAGTAAAGTAGGATGATTTGGACTAACAAATTGGCCGTCTAAAGTTGTTTACATGTCACAGTTAATGTAATGATGTAACGAGGACTGTTGAACAGAACTGGTTTGTTTGTAAGAGCCCCGTTGGATTAAGTACTTCTTGGTGGTATGACCAAACTAATGAAATGGGTGTCCACTGTTGTGATACTGGTTATAAACCTCCTTTAATCAATGTTTATGACTACTTATGAGGACTATTCAACAGAACTCGTTGATTCGTAATTCCACAAGGCTATTTAAAACAATCCGTCTAGCTATTTTCCAAATGACGCTTAGTTGGTTGTGAGTATCCTATAGTTTAAGTTACTTGCTCGGCTGTCTGTTGTTGATAATAAGCTAAATGTAAGTAACGGATTGTCCTTGAGTGATTTCTTGTGATATTTCCTTCAATAATTGCAAGGTAGTGGAATCTAGATCCAATAATGGACATCTAAAGTTGTCAGCACTGGTTGTTCACTTACTCGTTTATTGTTTTCGTCATTATTTCATCCATAATGACTATTGAATGAGATTATTTGTTTTGACGACCATACAGCATATGTTTAACTTGGAAATGGTTTTTGCCAAGGCAACTCTACTATGTTATTTTTTGGTTATAGACTTCCAGCACCATGCCACCATATATACCTTGTTCTCCAAGTCAATTTTATGGATCACTTTGCTTTTGGTTTCCTATTTTTTTGAGTTCTTTCAAGCTCCAAGTTGATATTGGGGTGATTGTTGTTCATACGACTTTTGCTGTAACTTTATCCCTTGTTTCAAAACTTTTCCATCCATAACACCTTATAATTTATACTAGTAGTGTATACGGGAGAAAAAAAGTGTGCTGGATTTTGTAAGAATAAAATCCTTGGGAAATTTTGTGTAGAAAAGTGTTTATCAAATTTTTTTTTGACCTTTTGTAGAATTTCTAATTTGGTCTTGTAGTCTTGTACAATCTCCCAATCGTAACTGTGTCTGTACCTTGTGGATTCTCACAATCTAGTTTTCTTTTGATATTGATGGTAGCCACTTTGCGAGTATTTATCTAACTGTGCTGTCATTGCATTGTTTTATATTTACTAGTTGTCCACATATGGAAATTCCACGAACACTTGATATGGCGTATAGGATATGTCGAGCAAACATCAATGCTGCTGTGTGTTAAAAAAGGACAAAAGTTGAATATAAGTGTCATGGAATGCATTGGTAGATTGATATTAAGAGAGAGAAATGGAAAGGAGAAGTAGACTAAACCTCGGACTCAGTTATGGCCGTTATGTTTTGTAGCCAATGTTTAGGGTTTCGAAATGGTCAAACACGGACTTGAACAAGCTTATAAGTTGCAAGAGACTCGGAATACGCTGACATGGTTGAATCTTGTCCTATGGCTAGCCAATCAGAACAACTTGGTTCGAATCTGGCTGCTATTTCTCTTGCTCGAAAGTTGTTCAACACCCTAGCAAGGTAGATCTAGGGTTTCACACTTTGGGAAGGTACAAATAGGATCGAAACCCGTTGGGCTTTCTGTTTGCAGGTTCGAATTTGCTGCTGGTGGGTTCGAATGGGTCAAAATAAGATCACAGATCTGTGATTAACCATGAAATAAACAGATCGAGGTTCGCGACTCACATTGGAGTAGGTTTAGGGTTTATTCAAATAGGTTAGGGGTTTGATTTTGATCTCTCGAAACCATCAGATTTGAGTGAGAATAGGAATAGAAAGGTGTTTAGGATTCCGGCGGAGTTTTTTCTGGCCAGGCTACGGTTCCGGATAAGTTTCAAGCCAGGTTCGGATCTAATACCGAAAGATGTGAGCAAATCTAAATAGATTGATTAAGAAAGAGAAAATCCCGAAATGGGATGCAATGAGAAAAGCTCTCAACATTCTCTCTTAAAATCATAAAAACTTCCTAATGAGGATTCCAGACACGAATTTATCGACCCACTAACCCGCTAACGCTAAGATTTGAAAATAACATACATGCGGTAGAAAATATGATGTTCCAGGATTACAAATGAAACTATCAAAGCAGTAGCAATATATTCGATTCCTCGGACAGCGATTAAAAATGGCGAACTCCAATTTGGTGTTTATGCCACTTTGTTCCAGGATCATAGATGTGCATTGTCCTTTGTAGGCCTTTGTAAAATTAGAATTTTTGTGGCAAATGGGTTATTCCTTCATAAGTTAATGTTTTATATTACCATAGATAAGTTGGGAAGGAGACGATGAAGGCTCTGTGCTGATATATACGGTAAGGGTATATTTGTTTTTTTATGAGTCTATGACTATGGCGTCCGGGGCTTTGGCCCAACTAGTTCCTTGGGTATATGTAGTAGGTAATTACCTGGCCTAAGTAGCAAACTCAAGGGGGAGTGACAAATGGAAATTAATGATCGGTCAACCCTCTGTTACCAGGGAACACTGATACCCTAGCAAATTACATTTTGTACACACATTCCTAAACAAGTACACTTTCCAAAAGGTAAATTTTTAGTTTCATTCCAAAGTGTTCCCCTATTTTTTTCCGAAAAATGAACTTGGCATTCCAAAAATTTTCCCAATAAAATTTGGTTAAGAGAAAATATATAAAAATGGTCATTATGCTCCAAGAAATGTGTTTTGTATCGATAGTTTGGGGAAAAAAAATACTTTGTTTTACTAGATGTTTACCGCTTGGAAGAGTAGGTTCTAATTCGTTATTTGTAGAAGCTAGCGAACCACAATTTAGGTATGTCACGTGTCCTGTACCACATTCCCCTTCCTCGTACTGGTACAATCCACGTTCCTGATAACATAGGGTCAACCCCTTTAGATTCAATCCTGAGACAAGGATGTCTCAACCTTAATAATGTCAGCATTGAAGCTCTTCCCATTGTGCAACGTCGACCATCGTCTTATGGTCATAGACTGATATCATAAGTCATAGTTCTGCCCTTGGTTGAATGTGTAATGTGCCTCCTTGTTCACATAGACTGACAAATTTCGTTCAAGGCTATAATTTGTCCTTTTTACAGATTATCTCATTGTTGTAGCTTTATGGTGACTTCTAACATTGTTTATAGCTTTTGCACTGTGCGCCCAAAGTCTAGTAATCTCAAAGGAAATTAATGAATGTTGTTTTTAGCACAACATTTACTGAGGTCGTAACTGTCAGGAGAAACATTTTCACCATTATGCTGTGGGTCTAAAGTTCAAGGTGGAGAAAGTAAACTTGGTTCTTTTGAGTTTATTTCGGGGCTGAGCGACACCTCACTGTTGTTCATTGAGATGTTTGAGAAAACATGAGCAAATTGCTGCCTTTTGTTTATCAAGTTTGGTAGTTGTCCAACCAATTATTAGGTAAATGTTAAATGTATGAACCCAGTGAACTTGCTTTCCACTCTATTGTTGTGATCCAGTTTGGAATTGGTTTACAAAAGTTATACTTGATTATGTCAGAAGAAATAGAGAAGACTGATCTTCTTTAGTATAATTTAGTATTATTTATTTACTTGTCGAAAAGAAAAAGCATGGTTATTACTGTATTTAAGTGTTTGTTACCATTCTCCCCCAGCTGTGGCCGTTTCACATCTTATGATGATTACCTTAATTTGGGGCCCTTCCAGTTGCCATTCTCTCTCTCTGGAGCATTTTTGTGAATTAGTTCTGGTTTTCCCATATTTGACTCTCATGCATTTGGTTTTATTACCTGGCATTGCAGCACTACGGGATGCCCATTTGGGGAGGGATGCCATTTCTTGCATTATGTTCCCGGCGGCATTAAACCCGTGACTCAAATTATTGGCAGCAACCCAGCTCTTCCATCAGCCGCCAGAAATCTAGCTCCCTCACCGCCCTTTCCAGAAGGTCCATCTCCTCCCACTGTCAAGACCCGCATGTGCAACAAATACAACACAGCTGAAGGTTGCAGGTTTGGCGACAAGTGCCGTTTTGCACACAGCGAGTTGGAGCTTGGGAAGCCAATGATTCCGTCCTACAAAGGTCCTCGTGGCATGATGGTGGGACAACCGATGGGAGGTGGCGGGCAGGGCAGTCGGACGGAACCGCCCCCTGTCGGCAGCTTCGGGGCCTCCGTCACACACAGCGAGTGGGGGCTTGGGAAGCCAATGATTCCGTCCTACAAAGGTCCTCGTGGCATGATGGTGGGACCACCGATGGGAGGAGGCGGGCAGGGCAGTCGGACGGAACCGCCCCCTGTCGGCAGCTTCGGGGCCTCCGCCACACACAGCGAGTGGGAGCTTGGGAAACCAATGATTCCGTCCTACAAAGGTCCTCGTGGCATGATGGTGGGACCACCGATGGGAGGTGGCGGGCAGGGCAGTCGGACGGAACCACCACCTGTCGGCAGCTCCGGGGCCTCCGCCACCGCCAAGATCAGCATCGATGCCTCAATTTCAGGGGCTATCATCGGAAAAGGTGGCGGGAACTCGGAGCAGATCTCTAACGTGACAGGACCCAAGCTTTCAGCAAGGGATCACAAGTCAGATCCCAACCTAAAGAACATTGAATTGGAAGGGAGCTTTGATCAGATCAAGCAAGCGAGTACGATGGATAGAGATATCATTGTGAAGATTGGTAGTTCTGCGCCTGGGCCTTCTATTCCTATGGTGAAGAATCCTCCTGGCGGGCCAGGCTCTGGGTTTGCAAGCGGCTTCAAGACGAAACTTTGCGAGAAGTTTGCGAAAGGAACTTGTACCCTGGGGAATAGTTGCCATAATGCTCACGGGTCCGATGAACTGCGCACATCGGGAATGTGAGCTTTTCTTGCCTCCTTTTGGTTAGATATTCTCCTTAGTAGTCTTAGTATGACAGACTCTTTGTTATGGCCTCTAGTTCTAGCTGTTGGTTTGTCGTTTCGGTCTTGTTATGCAAAGTAGAACAAAGATCCAGTATGAAGAGTTCCCCAGGCATCGATTAAAAATAAATTCAAACAGTGAATTGTTTATGGTTTTATATGGTATTGTTGATATAGAATGAGCTTTGGTTTTGGGGTTTTATATGGTACTGTTGATATAGATGACCTTTGATTTTTTTTCTTTTTTCCTTTCAAATTTCTTAAACTACCATTTGTGGTGATCGAGCATATAAGAATTGCGCACACAACACACTTTCTGTACTCGTTTAGAGGGCTCCGCTCAACCCCATTATTAACAAGCTTACTGAGACAAGACAAATACGTCGCGAGATTTAGTTGCATTTGCAAAATAGTACTGTCAACAGCAGCAGCAGTTCTTAGGGCCGCTGGAGTTATGCTCGGTTGTTACCTTCATGACTCCGGAATTAGTCGAGGTGTGCACAAACTAAGCCAGGTATCCGGTTATCAAAAATAGCAGCAGCAGAGATAAATGTTACTCCCTCCGTCCCTTTTTAAGTGTGTTACCTGAGAATTCCAACTATTTTTCTCTCACATCAACTTTTCACAACTTACCGTTATCAATATAATAATACCCACTAACTTTTTAAAAATAAATCTACTTTTAAGGGCAAAATAAGAAATGTACCCACTAACTTTTCAAAACACACTTATTAAGGGACAATCCAAAATAGAAATGTACACACTATAAAAGGGACGGAGGGAGTATTTATTCTTAACAAAATTGCTTACCATGTTTTCATGCCAACTTTGGGACCTTTGTAGGATCCATACAACCTTGTTGCTCCAGCTTTAGGAAAAATTAGCCATCTTTCTTGATTGAGGGCTTTCATTGTCCGTAATTGCATCTAGCTTCTTTTGGCAAAGGCTTTCCAGAATGTTTTCTTTTTGCTTTTGTTAGCGAAGCTCATACCCGAATTTACCACATGACGTATCATACTCAAAATGCTAAGCAGAGTGACGTAAGTGGAGCGATCCAAGCAGGTACGGTTCTGGGGAAAGGCAAGAGGGGCTTGTTCAGGCCTTGCTCACCTCGCAATTATCTCATTATTATTAGTTGGGCTTACTATATTTTAGGATTTGTTTGTAAACGTTATGAAGAACAACCCCCACATCACAAGCCCAAGTCAAAATTCTTGCACTGCTTTTCCGTTGGGAGTCGAGAGGACGTTATCCGCTTTAGTCTTCTTTGTTGTATGCAAGCTGGAAATGTAATTCACGATTTGTTATTTTTGGCTCACAATACTCCCTCCGTCACTCTTTAAGTGTTCCCTTTGGGGACATGAACTTTCTTGAACGTAAAAAAAAATATACTTCCAGAATATTTTTAAATTTCTTCGCACCAAATTATATAGAAAAGTACAATTTTTGGGGGTTTGAAAATGCACGTATTCCTATAGTGAACACTTACAAAGAGACGGAGGGAATAATATTTAAGGATATGATTTCGTTGTTAATTTATGAACACAAGTAATTTGGTCCCCACATTATCTTAATCTTGCATATCCGCCACTGGATCCAAGTTTACATACTCAATAATTTAGCTCGCACCGATGCACCTAATTCTCTTAAGAGCAGCAACCTTTCAGAACGTAAATAGTGGAAATGAATGTGTCTTTGGGAAGTCGTGAAAACAAAGGTAAATATGAAATTTATAGCATGTTCTTGAGTGAGTAATGGAGAAGTAATCAATCACTAAGACAGCAATTCAGAAATTAGTTTTTTCACACATGGAAACATAAGATCAGCTCGTACGTTTAAAATTCAGTGAACTTGAGCTCGGCTCAAGCTCGAATGGAGCCCAGGTATTTGTACTCCAGCTTGATTCCTCTAAATGAACTGAGCTTATCTATAAGTTGAGAAACAAACCGAGCCTCATTTCATTTACAACCCTCACACATCGCTATTAAGCATGCTACCATCCTAGCAAAATATTATCATTACCTCTGATATCCCAAACTCGGGGGCTGTATTGAGCTTGCTCACAACACTACTGTAGTGAGCAATCATGGCCGTCCGCTGGGCAATCAATGGTCCGGTAAATGATAGCTGCAGACAATACTCTTCCCTTACATTTCTGAGTAATCCTCTCCAGCTCATTGCCAAGCTTCCCTGATTTCTAAGGCCGCCCTTTTTCAGGAGGATAGATTTCCCTATCAAATTTGAGAAACGACAATTAGAAAACAAGTGTTCACGAGTATTTTGATTTGCAGCTATTAACCTCAATAGTGAATATCATTTTGGATATTCCCCTTTCACTCTCCCATGAAACTGACGTGAGATCAATTTACCTTTCCCACCTTACACAATCTAGCCTAGGATAACATGAATTTTTCTTATTCCCATGTTTAAGAAAATTTCACATGGTATCATATCTACATTTCTGGTGGTGTCACTGTCACCTCACATGATCGAATTTCCGTCCAGAAAATTCCTTCATCTCTTCGTGCTCGAGAGTAAACGAGCCAAAAACTCGAGCTCGGCTTGGCTGTAATGACTCATTTACAGCCAAGCCGAGCTTTTTCGAGCCGAGCTCAAGTCTAGGTACAAAAGAAAATTCTTCTGTGTTGCTGGAAATTAAATTGCTCCTATCTAATATCGTAGAACTTTTCTCATACATCAACAAACCCCCAAAAATGGTTCCAAAACAAAATGTTCAACGACTTTAGCCACAAGCTAGTGCAGAATTTGTTTCCATCCACAAAAAACGACATAATAAGAATTATAGCTGTTAGTCATACCTCAACGAGTTTGTTAATCTCCGTGATGCCCTTTTCCAGGGAATTACGGTTCTGGACACATGATACCAACAGATTCTTGGAAAAGGACACCCAATACAATAACTTGAGCGAGGCAACAAAAAACAGCTGCAACTCATATCGCAGAAGCACTTGACAACAAAAGAACTTCACGATGACACCTAACCATCCCAAACATTTTACAAGTACCCATCTTTGACAACTTGAAGTAATTCCTTCCACTTTAAGACGCCACTTTTTTTATCCCTTGGCATGAGCTTCTGAATCATTCTTAAAATTTCCCCAGCCTCACCATCGACTGTAAGTAAACATCCATGGTAGATGCATCCACTGAGAAATTCCGATTGATCATTTCTTGTAGAAATATCTTAACCTTGTGTCTATTGCCCCTGTCAAGGAAATGAGGAATGCTCGAACAAAAATATTATAAGTGATTTCATCGGGGGTGACAATCATTTGCATACATGCCTTTGAGTAACTCCTCTGCCTCATCCAGCAAGGCCTCCCTACAAAGTCCACTAATCATTGCGGTGTAAATCTTAACATTGGGCTTCAAACCTTTAGCTGAAATGGAACTAAAAACTTTCCGAGCATCTTCAATATTCCCAGCTTTGCACATGCCATTTATGAGGATACCGTAAACAACAATATTAGGAACTATTCCTTGATCTTGCATCGAACGAAACACCTCTACTGCCTTGCCAATTTTATGGTTCCTAAAGAAGCCATCTAACAAGATTGAGTAAGTTAAAATATCAGGATTTTGACTGCGACTCATCATCTCATTAAAAATATTATCTGCAACATCACATCTCCCTACTAGTATCAGCCCCTTTAACACGGTGTTATAAGTCCCAGTAACAGGTTTTAACCCTTTACGAGGCATTTCTTGAAAGAGCTGCATGGCCTCGTCTATATTCATCTTATTGCATAAAACAATGATTAAGATATTATAGCTTAAGATATTAGGCCCCAAGCCCTTATCAACAACAAAGTTGAAAACTTCTTTTGCTTTCTTCATGTGGCCCCGCAAACAATATCCGTCCATCAGTGCATTATAAGTGACAACGTTGGGTTTCTCACCTCTATGAATCATGATCTCGAGTATGCCCTCCGCCTCCTCGGTCCTTCCCTCCTTGCAAAGCGCATCTACCAACATACTAAAGGTTACAATATTTGGGAAAATGTTCTGCACTGCCATGTCACTCAATATTCTTGTGACATCCTTCCCTCGACCTGATTTGCATAAGCCATCAACCAAAGAATTGTAGGTGACCACATCGGGCATAATATCCCACCCTCTCATCTCTGATAAGAGGCTCAAAGCATCATCTATGTTTTTGTCCTTGCAAAGGTTGTCGATGATTACGTTATACATCACCACATCAGGCCTATATTTCCATTTTTGCATACTCCTAAGTGACCATATGGCCATTCCAGTGTCTCCTATTTTACAAAGCCCTTTTATGATTGTCCCATATGTGACTTCATTTGGTTCAATCTCTCCTTTTATCAGCATCCTCCCGAACAATTTTACAGCCTCAGAAGTCTTATTTTCTAAGATATACCCGTTTATTAGAGTGTTGAAGGTAGTCACGTTAGGAGTATAACCACGTTTGAAAAAGATACACAAATAGCAAACCCAAAATCCACTCGATTCAAGCAGCAAAAACAATTCATCAAAATAGTCAGCGTATATTCATTACTTTGTACACCCAACTCCCTGATTTCTTTATATAGAGAAATGACGGTCGAGTATTCCTTCATCTTGGAAACAGCAGTTAACAGCTGAGTAAAATTGATAACAGAAGGCAGAGGTCGAAATTGGGCCACTTGATAGAATAAACCAAGAGCATCGTCGAGCTTTTCAAAACCCATTTTAGATTTCTCCAACAACAACTTCTGTGGTTGCATCCGATTCGTTATTGCAGTAACATCAGGGGGATTAGGGTTTGTAGAAATTTGGGTATGAAATAAGAGTGAATGATCTACAAATGAGTTACCTCCACTGTCATTAAGTACCGTTCTCGGGCTGAAGATCGAGGCAACAGCACCAATTCTCCGCATCATACTCACAAGAACAGCTTGACTTTTTTCGCAACAAGAAGATAGATATGGATTGAGCCAAACCAAACTATGCGAAGTACTCGGAGGGGAAAACTACTGTTGAGTTTTTTTTTTTTTTTTCGATCGTCGTTCCAAATCTATTAGTCGGGAGAAATGAAATTCGATCCCGAATACAACATAGAACATCCAAAAAGGAGCTTTAAGCGCCACCACTTACAAATTACTGTTGAGTTGGAAAATGCCTAAATTTGTTTCTTTACTTTTGTCTAAAATGGTATGGGTTGTACATCTTATTTTTATCTCTATGAAACATTTTTGTCTTTTTGTCAAAAAAATCACTTTTTGAATTCTTTTAGATGACACAAATTGAATTACAATAATATTTTGACACAAAATTTAAAAAGTTCGAAAAATACTTATAAGTGAGGTAAAATTAGAAGTCAAAAGTTAAGGTATGCAAATGACTCATAATTACTTCTTCATGTCTTTAGAAATTATAATAATTTTTATTTAAAAGACGTTCATAATAAATTGTGCTAGGATGGGATGAATGAAAAACAAAAATGCATACACAATTTGTAACAAGTTTAAAAATAAAACTAAGCTGGTTAAATCAAAGTTTGTATGGTTTATTTTCTTTTTTAATTATAGCATTAGTTTAACTCTTGATAACACAATTTTATTTGCATGTATTTGCATGAGTTGGAGTTGCTTTAATTTTGAGGTGAAAACTCAACAGAAAAATTTGCTTTGATTAATTGGCGATTTATGTTAATACTGAATTTGGTTGCTCATAAAGTGCTTGAAAGATTGTTTTAACTTCTTTGGTTATTGGAGAAATAAAGAACTTGGCTTGATTTGGCTTTAGCCTAGATAGAGGAAGGAGAGAGAAATGAGACGGGAGTTTCAAAACAATGGTAATTTAATTTAAGTAGGGGTGTGTGTATGTATTGAACAACAAATATATTTTCGTCCAATTCGTAACATTTTTTCTTGTGCCAAAAGAAGTAGACTTTTCTCCCTAGACTGTGTTTGTATCATTAATTTGTGTAGGGATATACAGATAATAAAAATTTAGTATTATTGTATCCATCTAAACATTAAGTGATTTCTTCCCTTCTCATTCTCCTTCTCCTTCGTAGCCATTAGCCACTTTCCACTGGATCTCAGAAATGGAACTTAATTACATAATATTGTGCTGGTAATTGTAACAGTCTTTGACCGAGGAGTCAATGACTTTTAAGAACCTAATCCAAAGCCTAATTCCGGAGCCATGGAGTCATGGACACAAGATTTTCACAGTTGCCTTGTTGCTCAGGACACAAGAATTTGGAAAGATGACTTTGCCCTTTACCCTAGTTAGGAAACGCTAACAGGTGCAATGTTGCACCCATTAACGGTACAAAAAAATACATTTGTGGGTTCCATTTGTACTTTAAAATATATTTTTTAGTGTAAAGGGAACTTTAAAGTATAAGTGAGACCCAACAAGTGTACTTTTTTGCACCTTTAATGGGTGTAATTGTGCACCCGTTAGCAAGACCCGATACTTGAAAATATGTTGACATGCACATTTCTTATTGCAATTTCTCTTTGGTGGAAAGTATTAAGTTTTTTTTCTTTTTTCTTTTGGGTTAGATGCTTATCAGGCTACGAACTGTCTTAATTATCAGATTTGCCATTTCTCGCATTCTTCATTTTCCTTCCACAGCTTTCTGCAAGTGCCTAGTGGTACTTCAGATGAGGAGAGAAAGGCCTTAATGAATTCCGTGAATCCAAATATATTCTCAGGAACTATTTATGCCAATGCAAAATCGATGCAGATGAACAAGGTGATTTTGGAGATGACTTAACTTTTTGGATTTTCAACTAAATAGGGCTCACATGCTCAACAAAAATTTAGTAATGTCGACAAAGCCTAAATTTGTTATGAAACCCCAAGGAAGTAGAAAGGAAAATAGACCAGCACAAAGAAGAAAAAACTATACTTAAATTTTAGGGCACGAAATCCTACTGTACTAGAATTTGCATTTGTGGTTTGTCTGGCAAATCCCTTTCCAAACCAATGCTTCAAAAACCTTTTGAATTGGATGGCTTTACACACAAGGTCAACTATTTTCTTTTGAGCAATAGTATTCTTTAGACATTCACCTTAGCCATGCTTTCCGCAGGTTGCAGATGTTTGTCAATGTCGCCCTGAATCATGTTTATTGTTCACTCATAACTATATCAACTTCAACCAATATCGGAAGCATCGACTAGAGCACATTAAAGAAGGGTTCAAAAATCAGCTTGCTATGCACTGTTCAGTGAAGACCAGTAGACCACCTATAGCCACACAGTTCAATAAAGCCCATAGCCAAGAAAAAGCTTTACTATTCAAACAGCAAATAGAGCATAAGGGTGCTCTTTTTTGCAGATGAATATAAGCATTCATACTGCTTTACAAAAGCGGGTAGAGAATTCACGTCAATTGTCACGTGATCAACACCCTGAAGACTATACAGAGAGAATACTACACCTAGTCTTCGACTAAGTAATCATGCGATCAAATACTTCTGGTCCTTCATCCATATTTGACGTATTTCTGTTTTACTGATGAACTTGCTGGAACGACTCCAGAAACTTCGTTTTTGCAGGCTGTATGTTAAAATTTCTCTTCAAATCAATTGCTCTCATGTACAGGATTCGCAGCCAAGTCCAAAAAAATTGTCAATCCTCACATTTGCTCGATCATACGAGATAATGCTCATGATTTCCCTGATACTGAATTTGGCTTGAGTGCTTGACTAGATGAGCTACTTCATATAATCCATCACCATGGTTCAGAGTTGTTTGAGAGGAAATTTTTACCGTATGAGGGCCTGCTCCAACCTTCCTCCATCAAAATAAGGTTGAGGCGGATGATCAATTTCTCAACAGCATCTTCCTCCAAGTCACTAATTGAGTCAAATGGTTGCTTCTGCATGGAAAAAAGATAGTGGGGTTATCTGTCAGAGGAATGAAACCCAAGTGTTATAATCAGTAATCAGGCAATAAATCAACCTTTGACTCCTGGTAATATCGTAGGTATTTTAGGGACTCGTCATAAAATCCACAGTGGTAAAGGAGAACACTATAATCTCTTAATTCCTTTGGATCTGTTTCCAGGAGGATGAGGCGTTCACATGCTGTCGAAATAGCAAGCATCCAAGTGAGAAAATAGTAAGGTAGAAGATAAAGGGAAATTTTTTTAGAACAAAGTTCCTGGGCGAGCCAAGAAGACATCTTTAAATATTTCTGAAACATAAATCTCTCTCTCTCTCTCTCTCTCTCTCTCTCTCTCTGGATGCACTGTTTGGATGCTCTGACGCAAAATAAATATTATAGTGTGCTTGTTTTAAGGTTTCAAAGCTTATTTTTGGTGAGAGAAACTCGTAAAACTTAAAGCCAACTGAGAGAGCAATCGAATTGAGTGTAATCTTTATTAATTATAGTGGATTGATCTTTCCATTTCCCTCATGGAGTAGATACATAGCCTATGTGTCGAACCACATCTATCTTACATTCTTATGTTTCTTTGAAAATTTTGTTTCGTTCACCACGACTACTAAAATGGGTAATCTTTCGACAAACAGCTAGCCGGATCGAGGGATCGTGCAATTTCAGTATGGACTCTACCTGAATTGAATGTTTTCTAAAGAGTCTAAAGGTTAATTGTACGAAGCAGGAGGGTGGGGGGAGCGAGGCATGTAGGATAGTTTTGATGTTGGGTGCTCCTAGGGAGCATCTATGGTAAAGGTAGCACATGTGTAAAGAGGATGTAAAAGATGTTTCTTGGAATAGTAGAAATATATCTGTTGAAGGACAACCAACTATTGGCGATTGTTGCCAATTGCAAAATTAGCAGTAAATCTCTGTTCATTTCATACATACGAGTGCTACTGTGCTAGACTAAATTTGTATGTATTCATAACTATTAGTATTGTATGGGTAGATTTCCTTTTTACCTTGTCATGTCATTCATATGTTCCACTGCCATTAGGAACAGCAATGAAGACATGTTAATTAGTGAATGGAAGAATGCTACTGCATAGCTTGCCCAAATGCTAGGAGAAAGGAAACTATTGAATTACATACCAGAAAGTGCACGCCTCATATCCCCAAAGCGTACGCTAGTCCAAACACCACGTTCTAGCCTATGCCTAGCAGCCTTGGCAGATGCTAGGTTAAAAGCGCTGCACGAACAGGACATGATGACAGTGAGGGTTAGAGGGCAAAGAAAGGGGTGCAGCTATTGAGGAGAAATTGTGAAGTTGAGAGAACATTAAAAGTTTGGTATGCATAGTATGAATGTACAGGTAGGATTGCACCATTGTGTTGAATCAAAATACCTTTCTTCAACACTATTTGATCCATCAGCACAGTTAGCAGCATGTGCAGCTCTTAAGAATAAGCTCTCTGTATTATCAAGTTGAAATGGCCAGAAAGCAATCTTCAGATCTCTCAAGTTCTGCATATCATACATGCAATGAGCACCAAAATAAACACAACCAGCTCCTAACGGTGAAAAAAGTTTAAGTAATAAAATTCTATAAATCATCTCTAGGCGAATCTTGATGCTCTTACTTTAAAGTGGATCATCTACACAACAGGTCTAGATCTACACTTCCAATATTTTTACAACCTAAAACAGAGAAGGAGGGGGGGATACAATATCACTAGGCACTAGGCGGTGGTCCGCCCCCTCGACTAGGGGCCTAGCGCTGAATTAGGCAGCAGGACAATTAGTCAACCAAAAGGCGGGATTAGTCAGCAACTAATCCACTGGGAGGGATTAGGTAGCTAGGTGGGTTAATCAGGGGCTAAATACGTATTTTGCGAAACTAAGGGGTTAAATGTTGTGGCAATATATTATTAGTGTTTTAGTGTAGTTTTGATCTCTACTATGCAACATAAAGTGAAATTAGTGTTCTAGTGTAGTTTTAATATCTACTATACAACATAAAGTGAAATTATGTAGACTCTATTTTCTCTGTTTGGATGTTATTTAATGTTTTGTACTTCTGTTGTTCTTCTACTGACTCAAAACTTAGGGAGTGGGAGGGGAAATTTTTTAAATAGTGATAAAAGGAGAGGAAAAACCGACTAATCTCTAATCCCCGATTAATCGTCTTAGGCGCTAGGCGGTGCCTGGCCTCCCGACTAGCCCCTTGCGACTTATTCAACATTAGTGTATATAAAACACAAGAACTTAACTAATGAAAGTACTAATTAGGTTAGTTCACCTTTCAACAAAAACATAAAAATAATGAAGATTCCATGTAGCTAGGTAATGAATAAGGAATCTATAGACGAAGATTAATCTGTGTGGAAAAGAGACCAGAAATCACCTCCGCAAATAGAGATTGTGGTGTCATGATATGTAGTTGATCAGTATCCTTGCTTTCCTGTTTAGGATAGCCTCTAGGCAAACTATAAGGATCGTGAGGATAAAAAATCTCAACATCAAAGTCCAAGAGACCCCATAAACGAAGCATTTTCAAGATCTCTGAATATATAAGGGAGAGCATAGTAGCAGAGCCTAAGCGATGTGTCAACACCTGATTCAAACAAGATGATAGAGTAGTTATGAGGAAACTAAATAGTATGGAAGAAATGGCTAGTGGATAAAAGGTGTGGTTCCATACTGAAGGGAGATAAAGAGCACGTTGCTCTGGTTGATTCCTTGCATTAGTTCTCCTGAAACCCTGACAAACATGAAAGCACAGCATAAATTGCCAAAAAATTCTTACCATAGGCTAGCAAAGTCAAATTATGTCAAAGATTTCATGTATAAAAGATGCAATTCCAGAAAAAAGGAGAACGGGGCATGGATAGTAGTAGCTCAGCAGAATGATCATTTGCCTTTGCGCTAAACCATTAGTATTCCCAGCAATGTGTGTGTGTATGTGTGTGTGCGTGTGTGTGTGTGTGTGTGTGTGTGAGAGAGAGAGAGAGAGAGAGAGAGAGAGAGAGAGAGAGACGCCGTGTCAATGAATAACTTAACCACACAGGAGCAAAACTGGGGAAATCAATATCTCAATGAAGAAGAGGAAATTCCTACAGACTACGGGAAAAGGTTTCTTCCAAAGAACAGGTTTAACTTGATCTAAGATGTGAACACAAAACCTACAACGGAGCAAAAGTTATGACAGCAATTAAGTTCAATGAGATTTAAATACACACAGAGAAAAAAAAATGAGTGAGGTGTCATGTCAAAAGTCAGGGCAGTGTATGGCTTCACTATGTGAATAACTTCAGGTTTCACACATTCTGAATTGTACATATGATCTAAGAGTAAAACTCCGGAGCACCTTGTCCTAATTAGATAGGGCTAAGACCATGTACTTTTACACAGTAGTTGTGGTGGTGACTTGCCATGAGAGTACGAAACCCAACTTCAGCTGCCAGGACTATTGCTCATATTTGTATCTCTGGGAAACAAGGGTGAGCGAGGGGTGGTTACTTGAAATTGCACATCCCAAACAGGTCCATCTTACGTTATATGACAAATTTTGGATTAGCATTCAAGTTTAAGCATCATGCTTGCTTGTATTAGACATGGTCGAACATATTATTTGTTTCCCTGCAATACTCAACATAGTCTTTGCAGGCATTTTCCTTCCATACTACACAATGTCCTACAAGAGCAAGCCAACTCATACAATATCTATCTGGGCATCGTTTAGCAGTCGATTTGAAATATCATACCCCTAGCAGTGCCCATCATAAGCTGGATAACAATCGCAACTACCAAAGAGTGTGACCTAATAGTCTGCTGAGGTTAAGAATTAAGAACATTGGCTAGTAAACTGAAGCATCAACAAAAGAACATAATCCTTGTGACACCCATATCTATAATCCATGGAAAATAACACAAGCATGCTTTACTCTAAATGATGATTATTCCACTTTATTAGAAAAAATAATTAAATATAATTGATAGTCCAATCTGTTCAAAGCTAAATCTATGCTTTGCATTCTTAAAATGCACAAGCATATGTCCTTTCCACTTTATTTAAGTAATAGAACTGGTTTGGTTTTATTTACATGTTACTATTGCCATGAAAGGAGCTTTCCTATTCCTAGATGTCAAGCGGGGAATCCTCATTGTGTACTACCTAGCCAACTCTCTTAGTGTATCACCTCCGTCTATCTAATGTCTCCTAATGCAGCTACAAAGGGCAATGCTTTGTGGAAAGCGGGCACTGCAAAAGATATTTCAATGGAATCTTAAAAAGCACTTTCAAAAGACTAAGTTCTCAACAGAAATGTACAGCGCAAAATGCAAATATCTAGAATAAATACCTTGTCAATGTACAAGTATCTCTCCAAACATTCGATCATATTCTTTGGTGAAGATCTGAATGAAGAACTATAGTGGGAGCAGAACTGCATAGAATGGTCATCCAACCTCTCAATGAATGCATCCACTGGGAGAGGAACAGAGGAGTGCGAAATGAGAGAATCATCCTCTGCTGCTACGTAGAGAGCTGTTTTCCCCAAATCGACCCCTCTATTTATGCTAATGCTTGTTTCCCTCTCAATACTCGAGAGTTTTTGAATCTGGGAACAGAAGCCTTCCCTTGCTGCCTGTCAGTCATTCACAATATACCGAATATACCGCAGTGAATCAAACTTTTGAAGAACCCAGCAACATTACTTCACCCTTTCAGAAATTTAAATGTATATTAAAAATGCACAACCACTCTGAAAAAGGTGGGGAGTTTGCTTTTTAGATGAAGAAAAGGTAAACATTATACTTACTCATTAAATCTTACCTAATTTGAGCAGTCATTCACAGAAGACGGAAAAACAGTTGTATGAAACTCACGAAAACTAATCACTTCTAGGAAACAATAGTTAAAGCAAAGATGTGGTATCACCACGAATTCTAATTTGAATCTAGTATATGTTCACAATGATCACAAAATACAACAGGATGACATACAACAAAATGAACTACAAGTCTACAACAATACAACCACATCAAAAGAAAAATGATAACAGACTAACAAATTGTCCAATTCATATACACCACCGGTATACCATAAAAAACAAGAACGAACGATGAACCAAGACAGGACCACACTTGATAGGGTAAACACGGTGACAACCTTAAGCCATAAGTATCAAGTTAGTAAAAAGGAAAAGATATTAGAAAGGGCTGGCTTTAGGCATACACAGAGGATGCGGCCACCTATGTTACATGGATCCTTTTGGTTGAAGTACCCGTGTCAATGTGTAAGACACCCGTATCCATTTTGGATACTCGGATACTCCAATTGTTATGATATTTACCAAAATAAATATCAAATTAGCTAGAAAAGCGATATTTCTAGACTTTCACATGGATAGGAAATAGCAAAAACAAATTTTCTCAACCCCTTCTTGTTTAAATACATTACTAAATACAATTTACGATACATAATCTGGAAAAATTATGCAATATATACTACAAACAAGTGTTCAGGGCGTGTCCCCGTACCCGTACCCATACCCGTACCCAATTTGGGGACACATATCCCAGTATCCTAAGATTTAAGTTTAGGAAGGTCCGATGCTTGGACTCGCACCCGCACCCGCACCCAATACTAGCACCCGAGTCCATGTAACCTAGGCGGCCACATTAGGCCCCCAAAAGTTATATAATTTTGGGCTGCCAAAACTTTTATACTCTTATAGTATGCCTATACACAAAATTAGTATGAGAGTTTAATTACTACTTTTGCCGCTAAAAATGCTAGAATTGTAATGACTGTCAAATACTAATGAAATGGTTATCAAGTTTTGTGTACTTAAATTTTTTAGTACTCAGATAATATTTCCCTTTCAAGTTCAGTTTTTCCAAACAGATAGGGGACCTTTAAAAAGTTCACATTGAGACCTCAAAAACTAGGAGTCGGCCCTGATCTTAGAGCATCTTCATCTCCAGTCATTACTCTTTTCTTCTAACTCAGAACAAAATTCTGAGTTGAACTCCAAAACCCAACTCAATCATCGACTCAAACTCGTCTCAAAATTAAACTTTACCCAAATTTCTACACAAATCAATGGAGACTCAAATTACCACAAATTGTACAAGGTCATTTCATTCCTCTCAAATTTATAACTATGCCATCAACAAACCAAATTTGTGATTTACTCATTGCATGCCCTCATATCAATAGTCAAATGAAGCTTTTACTCATATTGGTCCAAATTACTATGGGCTAGTTGGTTGAAAATGAAAGACACAAACACTCCTCGGAATAAACCATGATGAAAACCACGAAACTAAAACAATTTTCAAATATAATCAAATAAAAACCACCACAGAGAGAGAGAGAGAGAGAATCATACTCTGGCATGGCTTGTATCGATCCCAGAAGAATCGAGGGCGTCGTGCAAAACAAATTCGAGTTCATTGGCTGGTCGAGATTGTGATCTACAAATAAAACCGCTGCAATAATTTGAAGACAAAGATTGTGATACATAAGGACGTAATTGGTATTTACTGGAGACCTTCCAAAGATCAAAAGAAGAAGAAGAAGAAAATGAAGAAGAAGAAAAGGAGGGCAACAAGGTTCCAGATATCCAGGGAGAAGCTATGGCCAATCCACTCATCCTTTTCCAACGGCCAGTTATTTCTGAGTGTGTCGTTTTTTCTGATACCTGAGAGAAAAGAGCGAGCGGTTCAAGTGAATCAATCAAGAACGGCCGGCCTCCCAATTACACTTTCCCAAATTTCAATTGGATAAAATCCCTAATCACTTTCTAGTATTTTTTAATGTCTCGAAAATGTTACCCTCGACATCCCCATGGTGGTTAGGTCTCACGTTTTTCTCTCCCTCTTAGCCTTCTTCTTGAATAGATTTTATCTCATAAAATTTAGTTTTGATAAAATTTAACATTCTCAATGAATTTTAGCAAAATTAGATTTTATCAATACTAGATTTTATCTCATTACAAAACACCTTTATTAACCCTAGATTTAATCCATTGGGAAAACGATATCATTTTATCACACCTCTAAATAAAACTACATTTTATCAAAATTAGATTTTATCTCATAAAATCTATTCAAGAACAAAGCCTAAGTATATGGCAGTTTAAGCGTACCTTAACTAACGCCGAAAGATTAACCCCTTGCTAAATTGAAAAAACAGAAAACAAGTTGTTTCTCTAAATTAAGAGAAAATTTCAAAAAAATCTCAGAACTTACACTCCAATGTCTCATAAATACCTAAACTATCATTTATTTCAATTAGACACCTGAACTATACACTCTTTACTAAATTGGGTAGCCGGCCTAATTTATAGTCTATTTTGTAGCAGAAACTGCACAACTAGCTTCATTTACGCTGACGTGGCCAAATATCATAGGAAAAATGTCAAAATACCCCCCAAATTTTGACCTCAATGCAATAGACACTCACACTTTCGTGAACTTCAATTTTAGTCCTAAACTATTGTTGTGTTATTCAATTAGACACTGACCGTATAAATTTCTCAAATTGCTAACAGATTTTGTTGACTTGGATGTAGAGCTCCATTATTTATGTTTATGTGGTATCTCATCCCACTTAAAATGTAACACATGTCTCAACTCTCCTCTCTCTTTGATGAGCCCCAAATATTGTACATATTCGGGCTCATTTAGTTCACACACGCACGCGTTTTAGCACTTGATATGATTGATGTTGCGCGAAGCGTGTTTTTGTAGTTTCAGGTTAAAACCAAGGAATAAAGCGCATTTGAAGCACTCCGGTATGAGTCCCAAGTATCCAAGAGGGCACGAGACCAAGAATCACCCTTTCTAAGACCCACGAAGATTGGAGGTGCAACAAAGGAAGTTCAAAAGCACGAAATGGCCAAGGGGTGACGAGGAAAAGTGCTAAGGCATGAAAAAAAGGGGCTTGGATCGATTCACTTTTGCAAGTGGGTCGATCCACTTGGTCCAAAAGGCTGAACAGAGGGTTGTGGATCGATCCACTTTTGCTAGTGGATCGATCCACCATGTGGACGTGGGATTCTTGGGCTAGGTGGATCGATCCACCTTTGCCAGTGGATCGATCCACTTGCCCCAGTGAGCCCTTTTTAGCACCTTTATTTCTTGCCACTTATGGAAACTTCCACTTTTGGGATATTTTGAGAGAGAGAAAGACCACACTTTGTATATATCTCTCCCCTCTCCTTCTCTCTCATCTCTCCTAGTTTAATTACTTTAGCTACTTTTACAGTTTTTGCTCTCTTCTCTCTCCTCCATTGTTGAAGGAGATTGAAGCTTTATTTCTTCAAGAACTCATGTAAGCTTTGTGGTTTGGTTATTTGCTAAGGTTTAATGTTGTTACTATTAGTTGGCTCTCTCCATTAATCTAGTTTGTTTCTATTTTCTTTGGTTAAATCTTGTTAGTCATTTTCTAGTCTTTTCCTTTCCAAGTTCAAGCAAGTAGAGTGTGTGTGTGATTTCTCCAAGGTTTAAAGTGATAGGCAAGCTTAGGATCTCTACATAAAATCAGATTTTAGTGTCTCTTGTCATGTTCTTTATTTCCTTTATGAAAATAGTCAAGTTCTTTAGTGTAATGAACAAGTAGTTTACGTAGGTTTGGTCATGGGGTGATTAACACCCCGTGACCCCGGTTGATTCGCTCTCCTTGCCATGTTGTATACATCGTCTGTTTAGCAAAGAGTTAGGATTAATTTTATGTACCAAAGACCGGGTTTGTTAACCTCTTTGATCACACGTAGCCAAGGGTTTATCCACTTGGCACGTGTGATGCTTAGGGCGATGTCAACTCGGCCGTCTGCCAAATGATCCAAAAATTTCTAGTCTTTGCTAAGCACCATTTCTAGTTTAAATGAGTTTAAGTATCAAATCTTCCGTTCGGAGAATGTCTAACGACATCTCCGAGCCGGTTATCGTAGAGGAGAATGAATCGACCCGAGTCATGGG